>VZRF01000170.1:1026-111008 GCA_013396875.1 Vireo altiloquus
GCCGGGACCGGGCGGGGCGCGGGGCTATCTCCACCTCCGTGTGGGCTCGGGACCCCGCGGGGCGCCCTCTGGCGGACGCGGAGCGCGGTGACAGCGCGGCGCCCCCCCGTGGGCAGGGCCAGCCCCCCCCGCTCCGCGGCCATCGCGCCCCCGGGGCACAGCGGCGCCCGCCTCTCCCTCCCTTCCCCGGGGCCGCAGCGCCGAGGGGCTCCCGCCCGCGGCGCCCCAGGGGAATGAGGGGGACTGGAGGAGCGGCACAGGAAGGGACACTCCGGGCATACCGCGTTAAGTTTTTATTTCAGCTTTACTCTTTTGCAGAGGACGCCGAGGAGCCCTGCTGCTCCCCCATGCCGGGGGTGGGGGATGTTTTCCCCACACTGCGCAGCTCCCGGGCTCGGGGCAGCGCAGAGCTGGAGCAGCACCGGGAGAGGGCAGCAGTGCGATGCGGTGAAGCCGCTGAGACGGGAGCAGCAGGACGTCACAGCTGCCCCTCCTCACCAGACAAAATACCCGCGGGGCTTTTCAGTTTTGGGTTATCTTTATTTTACAGTTTATAAAAAGCTTTTCCCAATGCGTGTGCTCCATTAAACTTCCGTGCCGTCGTGCAAATTACTGTGGACTTTGACTTCCAAGTTCACCTGCTTCACTTTCCTGCCCTGCCCCTGGCAGACGCCGCCGTTTTCCCTCGGTGGATGAACGTTCCTGACGGTGCAACACCGGCTGCCCACGGCCTTCGGGCCGCCCCGGGGCAGCTCCACCTTGGTGTTCAAGGGGTGCTCCTCGGGGGCGCCCCTGGCAGCCTCCCGCTTCCTGCGCAGCCTCCGGCACCTCCTGGCGAGGAGGCAAACTCCGGACAGCACCAGCAGCAGCAGCATGAGGGCGGCGAAGGCGCTGCCCAGAGAAGCGCCCGTGTGGGACAGGGAGGCGGCGACGGCAGCTTCCTCCCTCTCCAAGAGCAGCGACTTCATGTTGGTGCCGTTCTTCAGCTGGTCGCCCTCGTTGTCGTAGATCAGGGAGTCATCCAGCGCCGGCCTCCCGGCCCCCTCGGCCAGGTCCCTGTGGCCGCGCTGCCAGCGGCGAGCCAAGGAGCGCTGGACACGGGGCCCGGCCGTGCCCTCCGGGCCGATCACGTAGATCACTTGGAGGTACCACTGATGTCCAGCTTCCACCTTTCCCCAAGGGAAGACATGGACAGAGGGAATGTTAGGGTTGGCTTTTACATCAGGTGGTTCTGTTAAGGGCTGGTGTGTTTTGTGTCCTGTTTCTGACAAAGTCCGCTCAGTGGGTTTTTTTAAACACCTGCAGTAACACTGACCACCAAGTGAAGTGTCCAGCCTTTGCCAATGGCAATAATTCACTCAGGAGCATAAATAATACGTTTTAAAAGAGCTTCTTCCTGAATGCTTCAGGAAAGAAAAACCTAAATTACCAGAATAATACCTTAATCTCCTTTTCCTATGTCAGAGTTGAGTTCTGAAGGCCCAGAGCCTACAGTGCACCAAGTGTTTGTGAGGTCCTGGACAGAGAAGTCAGTTTTGGGCTAGCAAAAGCACTGGGTAAATACCTTGTAGAGAGCATCCACCTTGAGAGTAAATCCATCAACTCCGGGCATGCTGCTCACTGAGTGGAACTCGGACAGCTCGGAAGCGAAGTGGGCGTCAAAAGGCACATCGTGGAAATACTTATCTGTCACTTCTGGCTGGTTTCGGTCCTGGAAGTCAGAGAGGTGTCATGAGGGATGCTGTCTGCTTTCCCAAGGCAGGCTAGAAGCCAGGGCACTACCTGTGCAAGGAATCTAATCCGAACGCCCTGGGCACAGAGTAACAAACACTCATGGGCCAAGAGCAGGAAAAACTTAACTTGTGTTCACAGTTCACAACAGCACTGCAAAATATCTGTGGGCTCTGACAAAATTAGTCAAAGGGAAATTCTCAGCTTTTAGCTCTGGCTGAGAGTCAGGGAAGCATACCTTTTCACTGTCAGAGGATAGGAAACTGAAGAAAGTTTTTGTAAACTATCTGAAATGTTTTGGGAACATCTATCCCACGGAAAGTATTTTTACTTTTGTTATCCTAATGGGTTTCTGTGTAATTAACCAATGGTGTGAGAGAGGTGTTAATGCAAGGACCAATACCTTTGTCCTGCCTCAAGCAACCTGGGTTATAAGAATAGAGGATTTCTCTTAATGAATAGCTTTTCTCTGAAAAAGTCCATGCCACATTTCTTGTTGTTTCTCGGACTCTACTGCGACAAACATCCACCACGTTTCTCTCGTCATCCCTTTGCAGTCACGATCTCTGCTCGTCGCCAGCGAAAATCCCAAATGGGAGGCAGGAGCAGGGGACTCACCAGGAGGAGGAATCGGTGTTTCAGGTACTTGTTGGGCTGGATGCAGCCGTACTGGGGCCCCTCGTTGTAGACGGTGCCCGTGGGGTCGAAGAAGGGCACGTAGCCATCCCTGCCCGTGCACAGGTAGACCTTCTCCAGCTGCAGCTTGTAAGCGGCGTTGAGGTTTTGTTCCGGGTGCCAGAGCACCCGCCCATACAGGATTTGCCCTGGGGAGGTCAGGAGAAAGAGGGGCAGGTGAAATTCCCCAACCAGGGAAACGCTGCTAAAACCAAATGTGCTGGGCTGCATGTGGCTCTGGGTTTGGAGGGGTTTGGATTGTCTGGGAAGGGCTTGGTGTGTGGGGGTGGCAAAACACAGTGCCAGAGCACGTTGTTGTTTTATAGGGCTGTAAGATGCTCAAAATGTCATTTGTTGCTGTGGAAGAGGCAAAGCCACAGCTGGGATTTGCCCTTTCCTCTCCAGGAAGTGGAAGCTGTGAAGGCAGAAACACTGGGCAGAAGCAGAACAGGAGAGGTAAATCCTACCCTTGGAAAAAGCCCCTTTGTAATCCATTTCTGCCAGAGACATTTCGGATTTGGTGGGGTCCATTAGAAACACCTTCTCATTGTTACAGAGCTGAAACTCCGTGTTCAGGGAGTAAACGACTGGAACTGGGCGGTTTGTCTGCTGGAAGGCAATCGGGATCAAAAACCTGGGATTGGGACGAGGAAGGAAACAAAGGAAAGATGAGGTTTGGATACATGTGCACCCCAAAGGGGCTGACCCTGCCCTGCTGCCGTGGGGATGGGGTCTCCTTACCGCTCGGGAGCGTGAGCCGTGCAGGGCAGGGGCTTGTCTCCAGGCTCTGCCCACGGCTGCGTGGGCTGCACTGTGCAGGGGATCAGGAAGATGGTGTATTCTCCAGAGTAATCCTTCCTGGGAACAGACAGGACACCCTGCAGTCACCAAGCAGAGCTCTGAGCTCTTCACCCAGGGCAGCACCTCTCCCTTGTCCCAGCAATGTCATCCAGCAGTCCCTGAGGGACAAATGTGACCTTCTGAAATGCCCTGTCACCTCTGGGATCAGTCTATCCACAAGCTTCATTGCTGGAAAAGTGCCTTTACAAGAGGCTGAGATGATTTTTCTCTCAGCAGAACAGTGTTCCAGCTCCCCACATGCTCCAGCTCCGACCAAGCTCCTGAGCATCCCAGACTATTGCTGTGGCTGCTGGAAGGGTGCCAGGGAGAACGCGGTGCTGTGGGAAGCTGCCAAAGGGGACTTGAACCCCAGGCCTCACCTGTTGTAGGAGCTGGTTGCTCTCCAGAGCTGGTAGGGAGAGTCAAAAGTCTGAGCACTCCACAGCAGCTGCAGGTCAAATTCTATCCCTCCCAGGTGCTCTGGAGTCATTAAGGAGGACCTGACATCTGGCAGGCTGTGGTGCTCCATGACAAAGAGCCCTGGGGGAGGACAAGGAGGTGGCAGGAGGCAGAGTACGGAGAGGCCCCACGCGCACCTCAGCACAGAGGGGCTCCTGGTGGGGAGAGGGACTTGTTCTGCTGCCTGTGCTGTCAGAGCAGAGCCCTGTGTGACACTGGGTTCGTGTCCCTGTCAGGATCACTGCCCTCACCTCTGAACTTGGCCTGTGTCTTGAACTCGATGACCAGCCGGCCATCCTCGCGGATGTAGATGCGGATGATCTGCAGGCGGGCCGAGAGCACGCTGTCCGTCTGGATCCCTGCAAGGACAGTGGCACTGGGAGCCCACACAGCACACTCGCTCCTCGGCTGGCCCCTGCCAGCCCCAGAAGCATTTGGGTGACCTCCAAAAGGCAGGGTTTGATTGGGATCATCCTCCAGTGAGCCAGCTACACACTTCCTCCATTATCCATTGGCTGCCTAAGCCCCCCGTAAGCATAAAGGAAGGAAATATTCTGAGTTCCCCCCTCCCTCAGGACTCTGGTGGCAATGCAGGAACTAAGGGAAAAATATGAAGGAGCAGCTTCTTTCGTAGCCCTTGGAGTGCCTCAGGCTCACCTGTCCTCCAGAGAACGGTGTCGTAGAAGAAGGAGAACTCCATCTCCGTGTGGTGCTCCAGGGAAGCCCAGCCCCTCGGGGCCGTCACGTAGATGTAGGACACGTAGAGAGGGACATGGACTGTCAGGAAGGACTGGGCAGAATCCCTTACCTGGCAATAAAACCCCAAAAAGGGGGTCATGCACCTTCAAGTGAAGTCAGAGGTGACTCTGAACATTCTTTATGTGTAGGTACCTCAGACAAACCTGTGTTTTAATTCAGGGGCAGTGCTAAGGCTCACTGGGGCCATGGGACAAAGGAGCTCTGGGCACAATTTCACCTCAAAACCCCCCAGTTTCCAAGGCTGTGAATTAAAAATCAGCAATTCTGCTTGCTCAGGCCTCCCACAGCTCTCCATTTATTATCTGCAGAGCACAGCTGTACTTTGCAGGCCCCGGAGAGTTCAGGGAGATGTTCCAGCCTGGCTGGTGCCAGGCTCCACATGCTCCACTGGGCAGTTGTTCAGGCCAAGTAGCTCCTCTGGATTTCTGCAAACAATTTGAGCTATAAAAGGAAAGTTAATGAAGTAGTCCAAGCTGGCAGGAATTAAAAGAGATGATGCTGGACGTAGCAATGACTGGGAATTTAACTCAAGAACCTAAGGGAGACGGAGTGGGATGCACATGGATAATGCAGCCACGAGAGGGCAGCGAGACACCTCAAATAGTGAAAGCCACTCGTTTATAGAAGAACGTTTTTGGCTTTTGGTCTGCCAGCCTGTTAATTAAGAAATGAGTTAAAATATCCCATGACCTCGCTCTGTTGTGGAGCATGGACTGATCTGCCTCTGCTGTCCTTTGCTCATTTCTATCGGCTGAGAGCGTGGTCAAAATTATAAAAGAATAGAGCCCACCTGAGAATGTTTTCTATTTCCACTATGGCCATACATTTAAAAAAAAAAAAAGTTCCTGTTGCTCTGAAGATTAAGAGAATAAAACTTGCGCTACCCCCAGGAAAAGAAATGAAATAAAGTGCACACAGCACTGTTCTCTTCCAGGTGAAAGGGGGGAAAAGCCACGCTCCACCTGAACAGAGCAGAGCAGAGCAATCTGAGTGCAATGCAGAGCTGTGCCTGAGAACTCAGAGAGATCTGGGACAAGTGGGAGAGCTCCGGATGTGCCTCTCACCTGGAAGTCAGCAGTGACGGAGCCTCCACAGACATCAATTAATTCGGTCATGTCGTAATAAGCGTCGAAGGTCCAGATGCAGCTCTTGAGGTTGAGGTGCTGGTACAGCTGGATGCTCTTGGGCTCCCTCACCGCGGGGTCCAGCTGGTAGGGGCGGTCATAGCCCGGGCCCAGCACGAAGCTGTCATGGGTCACCTCGTCCAGGAACCCTGCCTCTGGAGTGAGAGACAGCAGGACACTGATTCCTCCCCGTTTTATACAGCCTGAGGCCAGGGAGGAATCCAGGCCTTGTTATCCTGGAGGGCAAACTGGACATACTCAGGTCTTCACAGGGGAAAAGGTTACAGGAATGGGGTAAGCATCCTAAAAGTCAAATTTACAGATCTATTTATTCAAGGTTGAAGTTAACCTTTAAATGAGGAACAGGTTGAATATGAAGTTAGCAGAATGAAGTACAACCCGCTGCCCACCATGGATCTCATTCCCTGGAGTGCCAGAGACACAATTTGCCTGCTCTTTTCAGCTCTGACATTTCCTTCAGCAGTGAATTGATTTTGTTGCCTCGTGGGAGACCGCGGTGACCCAGACAAAGCGATGCAGCCCTGCAGATCCCTCTCTACCCTTGTGGATATCACGAGACAGATTTGAAAAGCAGAAAATCACCAGCACAGTGTGAGCCTATAACCTACAATCTCCTCAAACATTCCCATGCCTGGAATCCTATCTCCAACAGGGCAACTCTGGTCACTGCTGTTAGACCAGGAAGATTCATTGTTGTTTACGTCATGTCAAGAGAGCCCAGAGAAAGACAAAGCTGCCCTCTCTGCATTTCCTTCCAGGCTTCCATGTTCAGGAAGCAAAGGCTGGCATTGAAGGCTACCTGAGATGCCTCTGAGGTCTCTGACAGTGACCAGGTTGGAGCAGACGTGCTGGTGCCTGTAGATGGACTCGGAGAGAAGGAAATGCAGGTTGTGCAGCGGCAGCGTGGAGATGAGGGGCAGCATCCCATCCTGGTGGGGGATCTGCACCGAGATGTGGATCCTGGAACAAGCAGCACGTGAGACAGCAGAACAGAGCAGCCTGGCAGGCACAGGATCCCCACAGCGGCACAGCCCGGGCAGGTGAGCCTGATGTTTAGTTTGAGCTGGATTTCCCCAGCTACACATCTGCTCCTTAAGCTGTCCCACCAACTCCCAATTCCTGAGGGGAAGGGCACCCCCTCGGCCGAGCAGGGTGTGAGAAGAGAGGGGGAGCATGAACCCGAGCACGCCACACCGCAGGAGGGATGTGTTTTCACACACACATTGTCCTTGTGAGCCCAGGCACCTCTGTGCCCCCAGGGGTGCTGAAGGGCTGCACTCCCCCTTCTCCAGACTCATACCTGTTGGGATGCTCCTTGTGCTTCACATCCAGGTACTTGAGCGTGGCAATGAACGACTGCGCCTGGAACCCTCGGGCTGTCCCCGCGACCACAGGCGTGTGACAGATGGCACTGTCTGTGCCTATGGTCACCACGTTGCTCCTCAGCGGGGTCCCCACGTGGCCAGCCTTGTCCACAGCCTTGGCCACGCAGCGCACGTGGAACCGCCGGCTGAAGTAGATGCTGTCCAGCACCTGAGGGAACAAGGAGGAAACCAATGGTACTTCCAGCAGGCTTAAGGTTAAACAGCGCTACATTTTCTAAACCCCAACGCCCATGGCTCACACCAAGTCCCAAATCCAAGGAGATTTTAGGCTGGAATGTCTGCACCCCTGCCATGGCGGTGCCTCCCCGCGTACCCTGTGGTTGACGCTGGTGAAGGGGGTGTTGTCCGTGATGGTCTCGAAAGGCGAGCGGGCTCCGTTCCCGTCCGTGGGGGCTGCCACTTCCCAGCTGAACTGTATGGATGACTGGTTGATCCCGGCCTCGCCGCAGCGCTCCTTCATGAGGGAGTACTTGGGGAAGTGAGGGTCGCAGGGGGTGACGCAGACGAGGGGGTAGCCTGGGGAAGGGGATTTCTTAGCACCCTCCTTGGTCACTTCTTCCACGCGGTCGTAGTCAGCCAGGGTGACAACCTGTGTGGAGGCAAGAGGACAGCACTCAGCTAGGGCTGAGGGAAGGGGCGGAAGAAACCATCCTTCCCTCCCACAATGCCACTGCAGCTCTACATTTTATTTCAGAAATCCCACTGCGGTTTCCATTCTGTGCTTGAAGGGTGCTAAATCACATCCACTCACCACGGGAGGTGCTGGGAGAATCAGGCTCCCCACTGCCTCCTGATCCAAAATAGTCACTGTGGCAGTGCTGGTGTCTCCAAGAACTGCTTCCACCGGGTCATCTGGGCCCAGCACCAGAGAAAAGGACTCGTGCCATTCCCGGTCTTCGTTGGACATGATCTCCACCTTAAACATGATGTGGGCCACACCTGTGGGAGCGAGTGCAAGAAAAACAGAGAGAACTCAATTCATCATCAGAGACTGCTCTGAAGTTCTCAGAGCAAACAAACCCTGTGTAGCTGCTCCAGGCTGTGACCATGGAGACGTTATGATAAAATACGCATTATAAATTTTATTTCTACTCATTGCTGCTAATAATTTACCCGCAGGAGTCTACTCTAAACATAAAACTCCAGCTATGACAACTGATCCAATCGATCTGGTGATTGATTTACTAACAGATGCTGTCTGAGGATTAATAATGACTGTCTTTTATTAGCTGTCTGGAGAAAAAATCTGGGATGCAAAGCACATTCCCATCCCTGCTCTCCCTCAGACCGGTGTGCAGACCTATCTGGTGAGGGCTTCTTTGTCCAGCAATGCAGTCTGAGGTGTTCACAGCCCTACATTCCCTGAGGAGGACTTTACTCTGCCCGGTGCCAGTGCTTCTTCCTCTGGTCTGATCACCCTTCGTTTACGCATCAGCTTTTTTGAATAATAAAATTACAGCAAACCTCATGGGAAAAGTGGCTTTCCCCAAATCTCCTGGATGTTCTGACGCACACAAAATGTCCCTGGTCACGGCCCACCTCTCCCCCTGCCTGCGAGGCCCTTTTACCTGGGCTGAACTTGAGCATCCGACTCTTGGGGTAGTAATCCACGCCGGCCTGCGCCGAGCCGTCGCGGGTGCTGCAGCGCACCTTGGAGGTCCTGTTCTGGTCCCCCCTGCGCACCACGGGGATGTTCAGCACAGCCACGCCCTCCGGGCCCGGTGGCTCCCGCACCTGGTACGCGGCCTCTTCGAACTCGATGGTGGGGGCTGCAGGAAGAGCAGTGAGGGAAAAGCCTCAGGTTTGCACCCCTGACCTGTTCAGCTCGGCTCCTTTTGGACTCATCTATGCACCCTCAGAGCAAGGGGCTCCTCAAAGCAGGGGCCACAAAGATTTGGGTGTGACTTAGGGCAAAACCTAATGAGTGTGTTGGGCTAGAGGATGGCAAATCCCATCCCTGCCTCTCACACAGCTCCAAATCCTCGCCACATGCTGGTGCTCCAGCCCCCACAGGCTGTCACAGCAGAGGGACCTGGCATCCCTCTTCTCCCCCACAGATCTTTCCAAGCTGTGACGCTGTGGAGGGAGGGGAACATCTCCCAGGGGAAGCACAGCAATTCCAGCTGCAGGGGAATGGGAAACAGGAGAGGTGGTGGGTCCAAGCACTGTTATTCAAACCCTCCCTTCGGCCCAGCCCAGTGAGCTGCACGCCAGGCTGTGACCGTGGCACCGCAGGCATCCGCGTGTGCTGCACTGATGGGACTGTGCTGACTCCCTTGGGACCACCCCACACCCTTGCTGAGCAGCCTCACTCACCATCCTCATCATTGGTGACAGTTATGGTGGCCACAGCCATCTTCCCAACCTGAGCGCCGCTCCAATGGTTTCCAAGTGGGCTACCCAGATAGACCTGGAACTGCTCTTCTGGTTCAAAGGCAGAGTCATCACTGATGTGAACACTGCAGTTCTTCACCTAGAGCCAAGTGAAGAGGAAAAAACAGCAATCACCGATAAATCTGATAAAGCCACATAAATGCCAGGCTGTACTTCCCTATCCAGGGTTGCACATCAGAGCGCTGTCCATCCTGGAAGAATCCCTTCTATTTTTAGGGCTGCTACTTTAGTGTGGACAAACCACGCTGTTACGTGATGAGACACAGCAGCAAAACCATCTCCTTCCACAAACCCACAGCTCTCTGTACAACAATCCTGAGTCCTCCTGATGCATCAGATTTGCATTTCACAATTTAACCAGTTTAATCATGAAACACACAACCCCTTCAGAGTGGGTCATACTGCCAGGACAAGAATTTGTGCCATCTGAAACCAGCCTGGTCAACTCTGTCAGCTCCCCCCGATGATGGAAAGCCAAGGAGATGTGAACCTCTCTCAGCAACAGTTCTTGGTTCCTCCACAAGGCAGGCCCAGCTCACCTTCTCCCCTTTGAGGAAAGTGATGCGAGACTCCTCTGCGTCCCTCCTCTCCGTGAAGTCCTCCGTGACCTGTGCAGTCTGGCTCCGGGTGTAGCACCTGACGGAGGACTCGTAGCTCAGGTCCCCCGTGCGGAAGATGGGGATGTGCAGGGTCCCCTCCTTCTCCTTGGCCGTGTAGGTGTCCTTGGTGAACTGCATGCTGGGCACTGTGGGGGGACAGAAACACAACCAAGCAGTGCTGAGGATCCACGGGGAGCCAAGAGGCCGGAATGGAATAGATACAGCTGCCAGGGATAACTTACCATCTTGGAAGACATCATTAATGGCCACAATGGCTTGGAATGGTTTTGCCAGCTCGGCTCCGTGAGGGGAACTGAGGTAAACAACAAAAGTCTCCAGCCCTTCTATCACTGGGTACTGAGCATCATCCAGGATTGTCAGGGGGCAAAACTGGGAGGAAAGTGGAATTCCTGCTGTTAGAGGTACAAAGATTTCATCCTTCCCAGCACTCGCTTTTGGGAGTCTAGTGTAAAGCCACTGTGTCAGTGTGTTTTCTGAATCCATTCATCAATGTAAAGAATGTTCTAGATAAATCCAGCATATAATTTCAGAGAACAGGCAGCCATCTTTGGGAAGATGTGGCATGACTCCCCTGGCTGAGTGCTGATGGGATGAGCTAGGCACTCATTAACAGTTCTCAAGTGGCCCTGAGAGGATTTTCAAAACAAATGGCAGATCTGTACAGAAACACAAGTGCCACCAGGCACAGCAGACTCATCAGCAGTTCAATTGGCTCCTCACCTCTTCTGTCTTGCCTGGCCTGAACTCTATTTTCCTGGAGCTGGGGACATAATCCACTCCCGGGCTGGCCGAGGGCGGGTCTGATGCCCGAGTGGCACACCACACCGACGTGGGCCTGGAGAGGTCAGGGCCCTGCCGGAGCACTGGAATCTCGATGTGTCCTGCACCACCACATGCACATGAGAGAGAACAAACTGAGAGAGCAGCCATGTACCACAAACCCGCTCCTTTCCCTTCAGCACAGCCTTCTCCCTTCAGCACTGCTCCTGCCCCCAGCACCCCCCTCGGCACACAGGGAACCACAGGGCCCCTCTGCCCATCTCTGACAGTCCAGTTGTGCCCTGAGTCGCTCCTTCTGACACATCTTCCCGCTGAAAGCTTCTGTGGGGAGCACCCCAACCCAAGCCCCGCTCCTCACCCGCAGCCTCGCTGACGGTAAAGGTGGCATTCCCCAGGAACACCGTGGAGGCATCGTTGTGACCAGCGATGACCACGTTGGCTGAAGCCCGGCTGCCGATGCGGGCGTTGTCCGAGGCGTCGGCCAGCACCACCTCGAACTCCTCTTCCTCTTCATATTCACTGTCATCGATCAGAGTGACATCACAGGTCACCACGGTGACACCCGGCCCCAAAACCAGGCGGTTCTCATCCGCCAGCCCCCGGGACTTGAAGTCGGAGCCAGATTCCAGCATGTAAAGGCTGCTGCCCTTGGCTGATTTGGGGACGGTGTAGCAGATGGCAGACACGGTGCTGCTGGCATCCCCTAGGAAGCAACAGGAGAACTCTGTAATTCTTTTAAAAGTGGAAACACTTTTAATACTTTTAATCTATTCGGTGGAGACACTGTTCACTTAAATAATAAAGCAGCATTTGGAAAAGAAGGCGAGGAGTGAAAGAGAACACAATCGCTGATCCTGAACTTGCACAGCAGCCGCCTTAGACCTGACTTCCAGGCATGTTCCTACTCCACACTCAGGAAGCTGGTGGCACTTCCCCAGACCAGTGACAGGGTCCACATAAAACACTCTTTAGATCACAGAGAAGCAGCAAATACAAGGGTTTGCCTCTGCTTGTGCTGAGAGTTGAAACAAATCCAAACCCAAGAAGCTTTAACAGCAGAGACAGGAGAGATTACAAAAATAAACAACACTGCCCTGCGTGTTGCTTGCCATTACGGCTGTGCCACAGAACCTCTTTCAAAACATCGGAGAAGACCCCAAAACCATAAGGGCTCCTTCTCTGCCACGAGGGCTGCCCCTCTGCATGTGTCCCTCCCGTGGGGCTCAGCATGTCCTCCTGCCCGTCCCGGCCCACCTTTGCGTTCCACAGGGGCCGAGAGGAAGCCAGCACTCTCGCTGACATGGAACGTGCTCCTGTCAAACTGCAGCGTGGGCTCGTCCTCGGGGTCCGCGATGGTGATGGTGGCCCGGGTGACGTTCCCCAGCAGGGCGTAGGCAGGCATGCTGAGCTCCACGGAAAAGCTCTCCGTGCCCTCGAACACGTCGTCGTCGTTGATGGCGATGGTGCAGGACTTGGCGTCCTCCCGCTCCTCGAACTGCACCTGGAAGGCAGCAATCTCGCTGCTGTCCTTGGACTGGGGTCTGGAGCTTCCCATCCTCCCTCTCTCACCCTGGCCTGAGTCGCTTCCTCTTCTGACCGCAAATAACCCGCATGATTTTACAAATAAAATACCCCCTCCTTGGTGTTTTTATCACTTTTCATCCATTCTTTCCTCCAGGCTTGGTGGCAGGTATGGTCAGGCCGTCCCTTTCCTGTGTCCCCACCTACCTGCCCTGCGTACTCCACGTAGTCCTGCTCTCCAGGCTGTGATCCGGATCCAGCAGTGGCTGTTCCCTGCTCGGTGCGGCACAGGACAATGCTGTACTGGTTCAGGTTCCCGAGCCTCCTCACGGTGATGCTTACGGATCCAGCACTCTCCCTGACCTTGTAGCTGGAAAGGGATCAAGCACACACAAAGAACAGGCTGGGGAGCAAACCCTGTGTGTTTGTGTGGTGCTGAGCACCTCAGACTCAGGGTGAGCATGGCCTCCATGGAAGATCCGAGGCACAATAATAACCGGGGACTTGGGCATAGGGCAGCTGCTCTGTGGTTTAGCCTGGCAGGCCCCTCTCCTCACTGACAGAATTTCATTTCCACGCTGTAGGGACCTCGGGTAAGAGCTCAGCTCCAGCTCAGCGAGGTGCTGTGATGCCCGTGCCACTTACCTGGTGTATGTAAAGCTGAGGAGGGACCACTGGATGTGGAAGACATTGCCCCTGACCACGTTGGGTTTGCTGTCCTTCACTAGGAACTGAAAGCTGTCCGTGGTCTCCTGAGCCTTCTCCTCGTGCATCACGTACCTAATGAGGCCCTGGTTCACATCCTCTGCCGGGAGGGGACATCCAGTGAGTCAACACAGAAATCCAAAGGCAGTTTTGTAGGTGAGCAGTGTGGAGAGACAGATCTGCATGGCTGTGGGGATCGGGGATCACAGAAGCACAGGAAGCAGTTACCCCCTCACCTCCCCTTCCCTCAGCCCTGCAAGAGGGAACTTTCCCCAAATTGCCGACTCTGCACAGCTGGCTGCACATCTCCCAGACCTTGTGATGATCAGATGCACTTGCAAGATCTAAAAGTGCTCTTTACTACCCCGAGGCACATCTCCAGCTCTAACAAGTCTGGAGAACCCGGGTGTGGCTACAGGACTCAGGTTGGCATCTATAAGAAATTACAGGATTTCTGCAAGTGACAGCAAAGTTCAGTGCTTATTTTCAGCACACTTCGGAGATCTGCTCCTTGTCTTCTCTCCTCCCACCTATTTTTTCCTCATTTTAACAAACTGAATCAACTGAAGGAAGAAGGCAGCAGGACACAGCCCAGCTCCATACCCTGTGTAAAGGTGGTCACAGCTGTCCCTGGATTCAGCTTGTTCTCCACATGACCATTCCTGGGACCGGTTGTTATCTCGTAGATCAGATGTTTGTCATCTGTGTCAGGATCTGTCGTCAGTAATTCCTTCTTAGTGATGAGATTGGTGGCCTGGATTAAAGCCAAACCAAGGGAGTAAAACTGAAGCTCCAGCAGTGCAAGTCTGATTGACTGTTCACACAAAAAGCCCAACCATCCCTCTGTCAAAACTGTGCTCCATGAGGGAAAGTCTCAGGATGGGAAAGCACAGAGCAGCCTTGAACACAGAGACATCTCACGAGGTATCTGACAACATAAGAAGGATTCATATTTTGCCTCACGTCTGGGTAGTTTAATTAAAAAACCAAACGTGGCTCAAAGAAAAGCAAATTGCGATGCAGCTGCCCAGCCCTATCCAGCTGGGGCTAAAAGCTTGGGCTAATCTTTGGGTTTCACCTGGAAACCTCTGTTCCATGAGCTCTGCTGATGCGCAGGTGAGGCCCTGCTTGGCAAAAAACCATTTGCAAACAGCCTCAGATTGAAGGACTCGCTCAGCATAGTTCACACAGCTCTGGTGAGCCTCTTTCAAATGCTCTCACGCGGATCTGACTCAGTTCCACCACATTTTGCTTTCTCTTCAAAAACAAAATGTTTTTAACAGCAGGAGAAAGAGAGAAAATTGAGCTGCTCGAGGCTGCAGGAGTGCTTTTCCTGAAGGGAGGAATTTGAGCTGAGGTAGCCATTTCTTAATACAATTTCTTACTACAGTGTCTTCCACTCATTTTTTTCTGGGAAGAAGTAAAGTGTTTCTTTGCAGTTAATGCTGGCTCCTCAAAAACAAGTGGAGAGTTTCTTGGGGTTTTGTTTGAACTTCAGCAAAACAAAGGCATGTTACAGCAAGAAATTCCTGCACCATATCCTTGGAAAGCCATGTATCTCTGCCACGGCTGCTGCAGCACATCATCAAGACATCTCCACCATCAGCAAAACTAAAAATGTACCCTGGGGTGGCTATTCTCCATCACAAAAATAAAACCATGGAAGGATCAGGATGTTTTCCTGCGAAGCCACTTTTCCTGGAACAGCCTGAGAAGCAGCCCAAGCTGAGCCCAAGCAGGTGTTACCTTGCCATCCGTGTACTCCAGCCACTGCAGGCCCAGGTTGGTGATGACCCTGGGTGTCCCATCATCCACGGGGAGGATGTCCACCTGGAAGCGCTGCGGTGCTGCAGTCACAACCTGACAAAAGTCCAGGGAAATGGGTGTTACTGTGGGAGTCAGAGCCTCGCCCACCGTGTTACCAGCTTGGTTCCCTTCAGCTCTGCTGGGATCAAGCTCCTGGGGCAAGTTTGCACCCACAGAGGGTGAGGAAGAGAAGGAGCAAAGGCATCACGTAACTGAGAGCACTCAGCCCTTGCCTTCAGTGCAGCCACAGCAGCTCAGCCCCCCTGCTCTGAGAGGAGGAGCTCCCATGAGCTCACAAGGCCCCCTCCCACCCCTTCTCCTCCCTGACCTTCCTCCCGCTGTCCTGCAGCACAAAGAGGGGGTTGGTGCCGTCGGACACGGTGAAGGTGAAGCGGTCCCTGAGCGCGCTGCTGCTGCCGTGGTGGCTGTAGCTGATGCGGTTCTGGTAGATGTCATCCATGGTGAAGGTGGTGGCCTGGAGGGGACGCTGCCCGCGGCCGCTGCGCTCGATCAGCCCGTGCCGGGGCGGCTGCACCACCCGGAACGTGATGGACTCGGCCTGCACCCACACACGGAGGGGACACGACCTCAGGACCAGGCCAGGCCCGTTCTTGCAGCTCACGAGGCCTGGACAGGGACTCTGCCCAGGCAGCTTCCCTGTGTTGGTGTTTCCAGCCAGGGCTAATCCCAATTCCCCCTGAGCCCTGCCCTGTCCTTATCCCTCTCCCAACGTGGCTCCCTACAAAACAAGGTGCATCCCACCAAACTACCCATTCAGCTGGTCTGAGACAGCTCCCAGCGCTGTGACAGCTCTGTGAACACAAGAGCAGCCCCCAGCCCTGCAGCCATTCCAGGCAAGGTGTCCCTCGCCACTTCTGCCAGGGCGGAAGCAGCAAAAACCTTTGGGGCAGGATTTTGGCTCAGGCAGCCAGATCTCTTGCTGCAGGGGAAGTAGCAGCGAGGCAGAGCCAATATTAGACAGCTCTGGGCAGACCCAGGAAGAAGAGGAAATGCCATTTTCATCCGTGCTATGCATAAATTCAGTGTCAAAGCCACAAGTCTTTAAACACAAGCCCATTTTCCTGAGAACCCAGATGTGCAGCAGAAGAGGGGAGGGAGGAAGCCGGGGGGTCCTGCCTTACCTCTGTGTCAGCATCTGTTGCTTTAAGCTCAAACTCGGTGATGGTTTTTCTCACTCCTTCCTGAACTGTCATCCCAAAGCTTTCCACTATGGGTAAGGAGTCATCCACGGGGTTTATGGTGATGTCAAATGTCTGGCTCACCTGGGACAGGAGGAAAAGCCTCTCTTGATGAATTCAGCCTTCCAAGAGTGCAACTTTGCAAGAGCACAGTGATCCCCAGTTTGGGTCACTTCATTTCAGCCTTGTCTAGTGAGCAAATGGGAGCTGCTAAGCCCAGAGCACGTGAACATGACCTTGTCTATCCCTCCCCACAAATTAATTCTCCCTCTTTCTGTCATATTTATGGACAGCCACTTTCCCTCCCTCTCATTCTGTTTCGCCTCTCTCCCTCTATGTGCAACTATGCTTTTTCTCTTTCAGAAAGCAGGAAAAAGGCATTTCTCCAGGGTCTGACTGTCGTCACCACGCTGTCAGTGCACTGGATCAAAGCTGAGCTCCAGGAGCAAGCTGGCAAGCAGCTGACAACCAGGCACTCAGATCTTGGTGAGCCAGTCCCACGTGGCAGGTGGCTCCCTGTTCCCTGCACAGGGCTCGCTCCCTGCCCCGAGGGATGGGGGAACTCCCGCAGCAGGAGAAGGAAGAGCAGCCACCTCTGCCCACAGCACGTTCCTAGGCAAAAGTCAGGCTGAGACTGACCTCGTTTGTCCCATCAGACACAGAAAAGGTGAAGGCATCCCGGTGCTTTTCCGTGTCACTGGTGTGGATGTACTGGATGCTGCCAGAGGCCAAGTCCGCCTGGTTGAAGGAACTAATTCTTGTCCCTGGAAAATGAACAATAGGGGGGAAATGTGCAACAGAAAGAGCAAGGCAGGGGAAAACTACAGGAAGCGGGACATATTTAGCCATAAGGACTCAGAGTTTCGGCTGGTTCTGCTCCAAGTCAGGCTGCCCCATGGGCCTCAGCTGAGCCAAGGATTTAGCTGGCACAGAGCCTCCTAAAATCTGCTTCTCCAAAAGAAGTCCAGGCTTCTTTTGACCTCACCCTGTTGGGAGTGGGCCTCCCAGAACAGAGGGGAGAGAGAAGCTGGGAGAAAAATGGTCGATGTAACATTTGGATTGTCACGGCTGGGCAGGAGGAACCCAACCATGGCATCACTGAGGATGAGCTAAAGGTCTCCTGGCCTCACAGCAGTTTTCCAAAATGCCTTCCAAGTGTCTGCTCTCTCTGCCCTTAGAAAAAAGACCCTTTTCCAGCACTGATTTACAGTGATATCTTTACAGGCCATTAGGTGTGACACAGCCACAGAAAGGTACCCGACAAGCATTTTAAAAAGCACTTGAGCTTTATAAATCTCCTTGCTGTGTTCAACAGTTTTACTGCTGTTATCAACAAACAACGTGACAAGAAGTTTGCCACCAATATATCACACTAAATGGCAGGTGACAAGTATTGGCCACACTGCAAAAGACACCAGGATCTGATTTAAAGAAATGAGCCAAAATGGAATGATCAGCTAAGATTTCCTCAGAGCTCATTAGCTGTAAACGTTTGGGTTCTCTCTCACTTCAGTACTCTCTCCTTAGGTTTAGGTCATTTAAATCATGATTACAACTCCTTCCTGGTCTGTGATTCTGTATCTTTCTTAATCCCTCACAGACATGAAAAAGCACAGAAATCAGAATCATCATCACATTTTAAATAACAGGAGGAATGAAATCCTTAATTCAAGTCTCCAAAGTACAAGATTCACTGTTTCATTTTCAATTTAGGCAAAAATATTGCAAGTTTTTAATTTACTCTCAGCAGGGGTTTTGCCTATCATAACTCATTCATTATTCCTGCCCTTTCAACACGTTTTTGGTGAGAAGATGAGGCAAACCACACACTAAAACTGAGCTGTACAGGGACTGTCTGCATGTTGAAAACACACAGCAGATATTTCCACTTTAATCTCATGTTAATGAGAAATCTAAAGCTAAGAAGGAATGTAATCTTAGATGAGTATAATAAAATCAGACGAGCATATTATGTGACAGCATAGATTTAGATTAATTCATCAGAGAGGTGCAGCACACTCTCACTGTCAGCAGGCACGAAAGGCAGCTCTGAAATTCAGATCACATGTGCAGGTAATTATTTGCTGAGTTCCACAGGACTGACCAAACCCCCTCCCAGAACAACCAGAGTTCATTATCCAGCACAACCATCACACCCCAACGTTGCCACCTGATAAACTCAGTGGACAATTCCCCTCCTCTCTCCAAAGCACAGCTAGGGAAAGAGGCTGGGGTTTAGGGATCAAGGGACATACTGGCCAAGAGGGGGACAGGAAGCAAGTCATCTGTTCACCAAGATGGGCTGTTTCCATGGGCATTAAGGGATGGATTCTCTGGGGCACTGCACAGCAAAGGCCAAAGGTTTTCCTGTCATGCAGAAGCAGCAATAGGGCCACACACTCACCCAGAGGCTGAATAAATCCTCAGCTGGGATTACTGGGCTGCTCTGCTTCCACTCACCTTACTCTCCAAGCCTTTGGGCTAACTTCTAACAGGAAATGGAATTCTGTGCTGCTCTCTCCAGGCATGTTTTTCCTGTGAACGTTTAGGGGCTCAAAAGCCTCCAGTGTGTTTTGCTGCTCCAAGAGCCCAACACGTCCCTGCTCACCTGGGGAGGCCACGTGCTCCAGGTGCCCCAGCTGTGGCTGCCGAGTGACCTTGTAGTGGAGCTGGGAGGCCTCACTGTCCTGGTCAGTGGCAGAGAGCTGCAGGGTTGTGATTGTCTTCGCTGAGTTCTCATCCAACACCAGCCCTTTGTTAGTGATGATGGAGGGGGGAAATCTGTCCTCTGGAAGGGTTAAACACAAAGCTGAGTTAGGAGACAGTCACGCTCCTTCCCTCAGGTACTTGTGCTCAAGCAAAAGACAGCACACACACAAACATTTTGGTAATTCCAAAACAGGAACTTTGGGCCTTGCCATTAATCAGGGATAGTAACATTAAAATGTCTTAAAGACAACCTAAACAGCATGAAGATATTAAATTTTTCTACCTTTTCAGTGATTTGTCAGAAGCCAAATAACAAACCCTTACATCTGCAAAATCTCCCTATGCCCCTCACTTCAAAGGCCTTTGAATTGACAGTGCATCAAAATTGTATCTCAGGAATTACATTTTCCCATGCAGTACATGTGGGATAGGAATCTGTGAGCAGGCCTGAGCTCTGCAGCAAAGAAAACATAACTTCAGCACTTCTTTTTACCTATGACGTGGATGTAAAAAACCTGGTCTGTCAGTTTGTTGCCATCTGCATCCATCACATCAAAGGTGAAGGGGAAGTTTCCACCAGGATCCCCTTTCCTGTGGCTGTACACCACGTGCCCTGGAGTGAGGGACAGCAGAAAAGAGATGCTTTATTACAGGTTGCAGCATGTAATTCTTAGTTTGGGAGCAGGCTGGCACCATCAGCTGAGGCACTTGGGCCTTGACAGAATTCCTGGATTTAGGTTCCACTGCTTTCTCTATTTTTCTCCGGCTGAGAGAGACTTTTTAACATATGTTTAATGATAGGTGGTTCTGCTCTAACATAACAACCTGCTCTTAACTTCTTTCCCTCTCCCTTCCCTGCTTCAGGTCATCATCCCCCTCTCATAAAGATCACGGAATATCTCAAACTGGAATAAGGATCATCAGGTCCACAGGATGCTCCCACAGGACTACCTAAACCAGCCTCAGTTTATATACTTGCCACGACTACCTAAAATCCAGCACTCTCACCTTTGTTTATATCAGCCTGGGTGAAGCTTTTGAGAGGTCCTTTGGCAGAGATCTGGACTGGACTATCAGCAGCGGTCAGCTGCAGCTGGCCCCGGCTGGGGTCCCTCCTCAGGACAAACCTGATGGCCGTGTCCCCTGAAGGACCAGCTGCTGCTTTCAGGTGCCGAGCCGTGAGTGCAGCTGCAGAGCCTGCACCAGAGAAAGCAAACCCACAGTCAGCTTCAGCCAGCACAGCAAAGCGACAGGTTTAGGTTGGACCATCTCTTGCCCTGTCCCCGTACCAGCTGGGAGCTGCAGGTCCCTGTTGACAGCTATAGTGGGTGGCTGCTTCCTTGGCAGCTCCACGGAGAATTCCAGCCTCCCTGCCTGCGTGTAGAGCCCGTCGGTGAGGGAGAAGCCGAACTCATCTGTCTGTGCCACAGCGCTGCTCCGAGTGTAAACAATCAGCTCATCCAGAACGTCCTGGAAGGTGAAGGAGGAGCCCCTGGACAGCACTTGGCCCTGCTCTGGGGGCTCCGCCGCGCTCTGCCTTCTGCGGAGCTGACCTGGCAAACAACACAGGGATGAACGGTGGGGAGGAGATGGCCTGCTGGGGACAGAGCCTTCCCCTGACACCCTGCCTGGATCTGGTGCTGCAGAGGTGCCACCTGCCTGCAGGGATGGAGGAACATAGCAGGGAACTTCCCAGGGAAATGCATGCACTGCCCCCTTCTCCTCTCCAACAAACAGCGCAGGACAACTCTCCAAGAATAGGGCTGTCCTCAAGCACAATCCTGGTCCAAATTGTGTTTTATCCCACAAGCCAGGCTCCCCTCTCACAGCAGAGGCCGACACACAAGCACACAGTGAAGACGGACAGACACCGACGCAGAAAGACCCCCTGTCCCTCATTCCCCGGCCTGTCAGGACGTACCATGCTCAGGACTTTGGCTCACCACGATGACCAGCTCACTGCTCTGGGTGTCCAGGTCCTGCAGGCTGAGGGAGGCGTTGGTAACAACCACGGCTGAGCCCTCCTGCAGCCGGACAGGCTCCAGCACCATCTGCGGGGGCTCGTCGTTCTGCCGCTGCGCAAAGGTACGCGGTCAGAGAAAGGAAAATTAACACAGGGAAAAGACCCACCGGAATGAAATAGGAGCTCCCAAATGACAGTACTGCTGCTGACATCACCAGTCCCTCCAAATCTATCCAGCATCGTGGCTGCCTCCGAGAGGGAGGAGACACCAGAGCAGTAAGCCCTGGGGAAGAGGCTACATTGCACAACTGTCCTTGGGCATCACGGCTAAATTATGTGCCTGAGCTAGGGAAAGGAATCTCCCTTTAATCCCCTTCCCACATACTAAAAAGGAAGGAGCAAGCCTTGCCCTTGAAAAGTGCATGTATGAAAGGAGAGGGCTCTGGCAGCCAGCACACCTGGATTGTGATGTTGATGCTCTGCACCTCTGACTGGCTGAGGCCATCGCTCACATAGAAGCTGAAGACATCACTTGTGGGCTCAATGCTTTCATGGACGCTCTGGAAGTAGTAAATGCTGTTCTCCAGAACATCTTGAAGGGAAAAGGATGCATCTCTGTTCCCCTCAGACTCGCTCTGAGGGCCAAAGCTCTCGCCTGCAAACCGAAATATCACTGGTGAAAGGATGCTCAAGTGGCTGATAAACTCAACATAAATCCAGCAGGATGAGGAGAAGAAAGGCACATTGTGAAGGCTGCAGAAGGAGGGGTGTTCCTTTCTACAACTTTCCACATCTTGTGGCAGGGAAGCAACATCTGCCGTGTTAGAGTGGGCAGAGGGGAAGCCACACTTTTAGATGTGGCACAAGCAGTCCCCTCTGTGGGATATGACAGATGTGATCCTGTTAGGAGCACAAAGCAGCCAGGAGGAAGAAAAGAGAGCCAGGCAGTTTACCTGTTCTGGTGTTTTCGATGTAGCCATACACAGGCAGAGTGACAACGGTGACCCTCAGGTCCTCCTTGGCAGCAGTATCATAATCAGCAGTGAGGTGGTGATGAGCCAGCAGCGGGACCCTGCCCCCCTCATCCACCTGGAAAGCAACAGCAGACAACACAAATCCTTACTGAACGAGGCTGCCTCTGTGGGGAAGGCTTGCCCGGGCTCTGGAGTGCTGTTCCATCCTCCCCTAGGTCTGTTAATCAGGAATTCAGCAGGGAGGTCAGGTGGGATGGGAAGAACAAAGACTGCCTGGCCTCCAAGAGGAGCCTGTGAGTTCTTTATCAGGGCAGGAAGGGAACTGGCAGAGTCATGCTGACCTCTCGGAAGGCAAGATCAGCATTTCTTGTTGAGGAGAGCCTTTTGAAGGCAAGGGAGAGGGAATGCAAAGCTGGAAAGGAGGGAGATGACTTTCAGAGGCTTTGATAAGGAGTGTCAAATGCTGTGTGTCAGTCCAAAGGACCAGGTGTCTTCAGACTTGTCTTCTGCTCATCTCTTACACACAAGCTGGTGAAATTAGGGATGAAATACTGGATAGGGATAAGTCTGACTTGCTCCACAGATATCAAGAAGACACCCTAGGAACAACCAGCTCCTGACTAGAACAGATGATGGTTCAGAGATGCAGACGGACTGCCAGCCTCCTCTGGCCTCCAAGTGATTTGTTCACCCTTTGCATTTCATGACCAACATCCTGGTTTTTTCAGTGATTTCCCCCCAGTCCAGGAAAACTGTTCAGTTGCTCCCATCTAAGCCATTCCCGCCCCTGTTCCCAGTGTCTCAGGCAGCCACTCACTGTGACGTGGTCAGCGAAGGCGATGAGTGCGGGCAGCGCCTGGCCAGATGTGATGGTGATGGTGAACATCTGCCTGTCCAGCCGGTTGTTGTCAGCATCCAGGACGGAGAAGTGGAAGATGTCTGTAACAGGCTGATTGCTGGTCTCAAATGTGGTGGAGTAGCTGTGGAATCAGGACACAGGGAGTCAGGAAGTCTCATTGACCCCCAGGTAAACGCGTTCCATCCCTGCAGTCAGGGGTGAGTGCGATCCTCTTGGAAGAGAGGTGCCTCAGTTCCCAACCCTCCTTCACATTCATTCCCTGAATTCTCTGAAATAGCCCAGAGATCCCTGGGGAAAAGGGCATTGAGCTTTTAACTGGTATGGCTTGAAGGAGAGCAGTGTTCTTTGCTACCTGATCCTCTGGCTGTTGATGTCTTCCATGGTGAAATTATAAACCTTGGAAAGCTCTTCATCGTGGGAGCCTGACATCCTTAGGAGGGTTCCATATGCAGGCAGAGATATCAGCTGGATTCTTATCTCTGAGTCAGGAGAATTGTTGTCCTAAGCATGAAGAAACAAACCAAATCAAACCAGGGCAAAATTAGGCTCCATTAAAAGTGGAAGGAAGAATAAGTGTTTTATAGGGAATTATATCTTCCCAGTTGGGTCAGACCCACGGATGAATATTAAATGAAGCTCTGCTGATGAAAAGAGAGGCAAGTGAGTTGACATTTTCAAAATTTACCATAAAATGTATTTTCATTTTCTCTCAGCTCAGAAAGGCTTTCTCTATGCCCTTGTATCACATTAACACAGTATCCCAGACATAAACCTGGTATTCTCATTTTCAAAGTACTTCACACTGAACTAAAAGCTGATTTTTTCTCTTTTCAATCACATTAATACAACCACCTCTATGGTATCACAACTCAGATGTCATCTTTCTTAGAAGAGTTTTGTCGAGTGGTTAAAAAATAAGACCCAAAGCAGAAATCAACATATCCTGAGCATATGGGTCAGGAGTGAAATCCTCTTTTCCCTATCTGTCCTCTTACTCAGATTAAACCTGAGCAGCTCCCTTGTCAGCCTTCCTCCTTTAGAGGAGGCCAGGACAGATTCCAGACTTGTAACCAGACTGATGCCTTGGAAAAAAAAGTTCCCAATCACCTCTCTGACAGCCAGGCTCTCTCAAGTCAGGTCTCTCCAGCCCCACACCTGAACTGCCATCTCTCCTCCCTCACGAGGCTGCTAAATCATCTGCAAGGAGTAAAGCAGCTTTTTTGGGAATGTCACCAGCAGGATAACTGTAGCACACAACCCCTGGGACCAACTCAAGCTACCAAGCACTGCAGCATCTTGGGGTTGCTTAATCCTTCCCCCTTCCAATCTGTCCAGAAAAAGAACCTGGTGATTTTAGAAGGTGGGTGAGGGGGCTGAAATTTTCAAGGGATTAATGCTTGGCAAATCCATGTGCTTTATTAGCAAGGCTGTTTGATAGAAAAATCTGGGATTAACTAGGTTCTCATGTTTAGCATGGCAGTTCACCTCTGTTACAGTCAAATGGGGATAACCTTAAATCCCTGTGGGATGAAAGAGTCTGTTATCCCCTTTTTGGCAGCAGTCAAAACTGGAGCTCTCGACACAGAATCCACACTGACAGCAGAGAGGTGTGGGAGGGATAAGGGAAGTGGGGCTGGCAGCATTCCCTGGCTTTAGAGGCAGATGAAAACCCACCGTGTAAGCGAGGTGCTGTCGGGAGAGAGTCACAGAGCTTTTACTGGCCACGGTGAGAGCCAGCGAGCAGCCCGGGGCCAGCTGCGGGCCGTGGGTATCCATCTGGGACACGTCCACCCTCAGCACCGTGGTGACTGTGGTGACACCGTCGGTGACAGAGATTTCCATGCTGTCCTCTGCTGCTGCTGAGCCATCGTGCACGTACTGCAGAGCATTCCGAGTGACGTCCTCGTAGGTGAAGGTGTCGCCTTCCCAGGGAGGAGACACACAAGTCAAGAAGACTCTGTTCAGAGCAGGAATCCAATTCTAATGACCTTAATCAAGTACTAAACTGGCATTTAATCCCATCCTGCCAGGGCTGTGAGTTATGAGGACATTTATTAAGGAGCTGGCAGGGCAGACGAAAAGCTGAGACCTCCCCAGTTCCAGGGAGGCAGCGACTCCTCGTGATTCTCGAGGAGGGCACCAATCCTCCTTTTCTTCCCAGCTGCTTCGTGAGCTCACAGCTAGATAAGGCTTCTCTATGGATGTATCCATATCTGCCAGGGGCATCTGTCTCATCCTGGTCAGCTAAACCAGCCAGGCTGGCTCCTCTCCTGCACTGAGGGAACCTCTTACTCCACTCACCTGCTCTCATGAGCTCCTGCACATCTGCGCTGTACTTGAGCACAATGCCATGAAGGGGAGGTTTCACCAGCTCAAAGAAAAGACCCTCAGGAGCTGTATCCGTGTCACTCACAGCCAACTGGATCCCTGTGCAGGAAAGAGAGTATAGCTCGTGTGAATGGAGCAAAAAAACTTCATAATTCCGTCAGTATAAGAAAAGTAAAATAATTCTGGAGCCACCCTGGCCCAAGAGCTGCGGGTTTCATGGAAGTAGTTTGCCCCCTGATGATGCTCAGGCTGCATCAGGGAATTCCCTCCTAGAGTGGCTCACAGGTGACCCCTGTGCAGGTGAACCTGGGCCTCCTGGCAGCGAGCTGAGCCCCACACCCTGCCCCAAGCAGCCCACTCACCGATGGTGGCTCTGCCCCCCTGGCTGACCTCCAGGAACGGAGCTGCGATCTGGAAGACTGGAGGCTGCTGCTCAGCAGAGAGCAGGTGGATGACAAACACCATCTCTGGGCTCGTGTGCTCCCCGCCAGACACTAGGCACAGACAGAAACCACTCCTGAGCGCAGGGATGGCTTTGCAGGGACTCTTCACCTGGGAAATTCACCTGTCTGTACAAAAATCACCATCCCACACCTTTCCAGGCAACACCTTTGTCTATGGATACACTCCCACTTCACACTGGCCGAGAGCATTTATCTTTGCCCCTAACTCAACTCCAACAGACAAAGGTAACTTATAAAACTCTGTGTGTGTGTACACGTGCACATCCTGTCTTCCACAGGTGTGCTCCTAAGTCAGAACATGGACTTCTCCTTGCTTCTCCAGAAAGCACATGGAAACAGAAGGGTGTGTGAAACAGGTAAGCAGCTCATCTGTGGCCATTTAATTGCTGAAATGTCTCCACGCCATATTAAAAAAAAATAACGGCGTAAAACTCCTTGTTCACACTGGGGGGAAAATAGGAATGAATCAAGCTTTTAGGACTGATTCCAGGCAGCCACTGGAAGAAGATGTCTCTAGCAAGCTGCAGATCAGCTTCTGTAAAACACTGCTTGGACTCAGATGGATTAATATCCCCCAGGCATGTGCATTTCCAGAAATTCCTACTGAGGACCCACAAGTGTGCCTACAGCAGAACAAAGGCCAAGGAGTAACAGGCAATGGGAAGGGTAAAAGAGGGAAGAAAACTGCTTTGGCCAGGAAAGAGTAAGCGGTTCACATACCTGTGAATCGGAAGTTCACGGACTCTGGGAGACCTGGAGGGACAAACACAAGCACAGAGTGATAGTGGTCAGGACAGGAAAGCACGCGTTGATGTGGATTCGGAGGAATTTGGAGAAAACAAGTGCTGACGTTTAAGTGGGCAGGAGTCTTTCCTCGCCAAGGAGGAACACCAGCAGCCCAGCTGCCTGTCTCAGCCCTGCAAGGAGCACGGGGATGCTCACCTGCGAAGGAGAAGGCCATGATCTCCCTGAGGTGAGGAGCAGCAGTTGGCGGGCGATAAGCAATCCTGCCATGGTTTATGTCTGCCTGGGTGAAGTGCCCGACCGGGGACAGAGGCCTGTCCCTGTGCTCCACGATACCTAGGGAAGCAGACACACCAGCATTACCAGGAGGGGTTAATTACTCCGTGTGATTCCACAGCTTCCTTTGCTTTCCCCAGGTACTTCTTTGTAGCAGTTCCAGAACAAGTTGTACAGATGCAGCTGCATCAAGGATGGGCTCTAGGGACGCGAGAAATTAAACAGAGATTCCTCACTTAGGCATTTCTTCAAATCATCTCTCACTGGAGAGGTGGGAAGCAGAAAGCCATGGGACACAACATTCAATATTCCTGAGACAGTAGCAAAAACTGACCTCTGCAGCACACCCTAAAGAAGCCAAAGAAATGGGGTTAAGGAACAAGGTGTTTAAATGCTCAGGAAGGAGGCCAAATGGATTAAAAGGTGCTTCCATAGGATGATGCTCTGAGGGAAAAAAGAGATGTGCTGAGAAAACGTGGCACTTAATGCAGCAGCAACAGGTTCACTTGCCTTGCCCGGGAAGGAGAGGGACAGTCACGTTGTACAGGATTTTCTCACTGGGAATCTCCGGGTCTACAAAGGAGAGGTGATGGGGCTCAATCACTGTCACACGGTCCTCCAGCACCTCAACAAACACATCAGACCATGAGCATCAAGGCCAGAGACACAGGAAGATTCATCCAAAAATGCATTGAAAGAGAATTTGCTTTGCTCTAGTTAAATATAAGACAATCTTTGAATGTAAGGCCCAGTTCTTAAACCTAAACCTGGCCCCCTCTCCCCTGCAAGTGCACAACCTCCACACCACAGGTGGTCAAGTTTCTCTTTTGACCTAGAGCAATTGAAAAGAGAGAAAGGAAAACCTAGTTTGATCAAGAACTCCCTGGATGAACATGTCATTTGTTGTCTTTGTAGTTTTCTCATATAGTCTGATGTGGCTGGACTGTTCTCTTTTAAAAGAAACCCTGAAAATGATTCAGCCCTCTCCATAGGAATATAGAGGAACCAAAGATTTCTCCTTTTGTTTTAAACCTGCCTAAAATTGCTCTGATCCTTCCGGAACAAGACTATCATGAACCAAAGGCAGGCAGGTGCTAAAAGAATTACAGTGCTGCTTGAAGAGACTTAAGTGCCCAAAAGCATTTAATTTCCACATGTTCATGAACCTTAATCCTGCAGAATTAACATCTACGAGAAGTTGCCATATTAAACAGCTCAGCTGGGTATGAAAAGCATCCAGCTCATTTCATAATCTTGAGCAAAACAGGGAGAGAATGAGCTAAATTAAGGATATGGGCACTTAAACAATTTGCTTTGGAACGTGAAAGGTGACCAATATGGGGGAAGCAGGTTAACGTGATTGATGAAAAAACAACATAGATGTTGTGTCCAGTTTAACAAGAGTCACCAAGCTTCCCTTGACCTTTCTCAGCAGCACAAGTCAAAGTCAAGACTAGAGGGATGGGCAGACTCAGTGCTGTGCTTTCCTTTCAGCTTTAGAAGTCTCATTCTGAAGGAGTCTGAAGACAAATGAACAGAACTCAATCACATTGGGACAGGGAAGTGCAATTTTTTGACGGAAAGATTTAAGGTTATGTTTCTTCCTCGCTGCCTCCAAGGGCTATTTGTCTCTCCCAAAGGTGGGACTCGCAGGTGGCGAGGTAAAATGTGTTTTATGGCCCTATTGAATTTTGTGGGGAGTAATTAGCTATAAAAGCCAGTGCTGCATGGCTCTGCCAGACAGCTCCCCCATCAATTTTATCAGTATTGACAACACCAAAAAGTCAGGAGCAGGAAGATAAATGGCTCCAAGTAACGGCCTGACCATGTTTCATTATCACCCAGGAAAGGTCACCACTATTTTAAACCTTGACAAGGCTGTTTGTGCCACAGACTTTTCACTAATCCCTCTCCCATGGCTTCCTTTGGCCTTTCCTGGTCCCACACGTGGCATGCAGAGTGGGAAAACTAGAGGGGACAGCTGGGCTTCACCCACACGTGAGGGGACACACAGGGAAGGTTTGCACCCAAGTCTGAGAGTCCTCAAAACCAACTTTAAATCTCGAGATCATCTTTCCAATGAACACAGCCAGGGAAGGAACAACCTTGGAGAGAGCAGATGGTCCTTCCCAGAGCTGGTGCTGCCAGAAGAGGTAATTCAGTTCCAGTGTCTGAATGTTTCCCACATGCACGATGGTCTGTGTTCCTGAGGTCAGAATGATGGATGGGAACTTTCTAACGTGGGTGGACTGCAGCTGGATCAAGTTTACAGCTGAACTACTGGCAAAACCCATTGGTTACAGTCTAACCCACACTTTTTCTCTATTGCTGTTCCTCCTGGCTTCTCGGGAAAGGGTAAGAATTCCATAAAATGTCCATTTTGTTCTCTTTCCCCCTCTCCTTTCCAATCTGTATATTCATCACTTTTCATATAGAGTTTTTCAACTTTTCATGGGTATTTTCTGCACCCCCCATCCCATTTACTCTTTTAACCTGTCTTTTTTCCCCTACTCCAGCCATGTGTGTGGTGTTATCACTTACAGCCATGTGCAAAGAGGAGCCGAGGGAAAGCTGAGGGGCTCTGGGTGTCTGGGGCAGCACAGCAACGTTGAACACGTGGCTTTCCAAGCTGCTTTGTGGACTGGCAGAGCTGGACACCTGGGGAGGAAAGATCATGTGAATGGATAAGTGACTTCTAGACCAGTTTCAGGCTTTCCCTTGGCTCCCTGCGACCCCAACACCTTCCAAGATGGGATGCACTTGTGTTTCACAGACTCATAAATGTTTCCCATGTATTTTCCACTCTAGCACCAAAAAAATTAAGTCAAGGTTGTCTAACTCCTAATTGCAAGCCTGCAGTCAAGATAGTGTGCTCAAATTATATTAAATTCGTAAAAATTCAGAGAACCAGAACCATTCCCTAGAGGTGAGCCTGCAAATGTTCCCAGCAATCCTGGGGTGAAGTAAACAAAGAAATACAACTCCCTTCTTGGATAGACTCAGTTCTGGCTTTAACTTTAAGTAGGGATGGCAGTGTGCTCTGGAACTCCACAGAGAAGCTTGTGAGCGGGAATGGACTTCCTGAAGCCTAATTTCTAGGAAATGCATAAAAATGCAAGTTCTGATGAAAGGAATGATGTCATTTCAGCCATTTGCTGAAGCTGCTCTGTCCTAATACTGATGAAAGCAACTTGTTGGCCCTGAAATGTCTCAACCCAAGGTTTGAGGCTTGGATGGGGGTGCCATGTTCTCCTGATGTGAGCAGGTATTCCCAGCTCCCTTTCTTAGTTCTCTGTACAATTAACGCTACTGCTCTGAGATACTAAACCCAAACACTCAACTCATGCAAAATGCATTGTCTGTAAGAGGAATGCAGCAATTAAGCCAAAGATTAGCTTGTTCAACACTGACGCTCACAAATTCCTCATTATCACTTATGTTAATTACTTTAGAAATTACCTTAATTGCCTCTCCGGTGCTACAGTAATTGCTTGTGCCTTGTAAAGCAGATGTAACAAACACTGTGTGCCAGTGTTCACGTAGGCTCAGTGAGGGGAGGCTGGGAAACCCTCCCAGCAAACAGCAAGGACCTGTCTGAGGAATTTTATGGCTCTTAAACCTGTGGGGAGTGGGAATTTATTTTAGTTTCCCAGCTGCTGGGGAGTATTTCTACCTTTTGGTCTGTTTGCAAGACAAAGGGCTCTGAAGCCAAAATTAAATTATTAGCTTAGAAACCAAGGGTTGTGTGGCTCTGGGGCTGGCAAAACACACACCATTTTGAAAAAGGCACTTGGAATGTTTTTCACTTGGTGTAAATATTATAGGTTTTGTGAGGGGGTGGTGTATTTCCAGTGGGTATTTACACACATGTTTGTGTCGTTTTTAAAACCTGGACTCACGAGACACAAGCGGAGTAACCTCGGAGAACCGCCACACGTCTTTCCAGGAACGTGACGAGGAATACCTGGAATTGGAAGGAGTCACTCTCTACTTCAGCCCCAGAGTGCCTGTACCACACGACGCCATCGTTGATGTCCTGCTGGGTGAAGGAGGTGGTGGGTGAGGCTGCTCTTCCATCGGGTAAAAGCTGCCAGGAGTCTGCTGGGCTGTCCGCCGGCATCGGGACCAGCAGCACCACTTCCCCTGGGAAAGAAAGGAGGAATATGGGAGCACACACACAGGGAGCAAGAGGTGCCTTTGCACTGACTAAGGAGCAGCCAGGGTAAAAGCCCACCCAGTCAGAGCTTTTCTCCATGCAGTGTTAAGTGACAGAAAAAGCCAAAAAAAGCCATCAGCAGACCTTGAGACATCCCAGTGACACTGGGAAATCTTGTTAATTAATTCCATTCAACAGGGTGGTAATTCTGCTGATCGGTAATTAATCATTCTCTTACGTGAAACATCCATCATAAGTTGTCCCATTTCATTTCCCCCAACCACCCTTGAAAAGTTGGAGGAACAAAAGAAGTAATTCAGCTAGATGAAATATCACACTTCCATTTGATCATCAAATTCTGGGATACAATTCCTTTAGCAGTGCCCTAATTACATTCCAAATCTTATGGTCTTGCTCATGGGAGTTCCCCTAAAAATCAAAAAGTCAAATTATATATTTTCTACAGGTATGAATATCTTTCCCATTAGTCACAGACTAAGTTAGGCAGATAAGCCCTCCTGGATTCAGGACCAATTTTCCACATTTCTCTCTCTCTTATTTCTTTCCCTCCCTTTCTGCAAAACAGTATTTTAGATAAAATTTTGGTGATCATTGCTTTCTGCTGCTTGTTCCTCACCTGCAGCTACAAACCTGTTTATATTACTGCAATTAATCACAGTAGAGATAATTATGGTGATACAAACACAGGATTATAAATTTTAGTCGGGGCAGGAGACAAGCTCCTCAGGGAAAAATTCCTGTTTTCATGTAAATGCTTATTAAAAACGAGAAGACAGACCTTCATCTGCAGAAAACTAAAGGAGGAATACAAATTAATTACTTCTCTTCTAAACTGCAAAACTCACATCATCTCTGCTTCCATCGGGTGCTGGCAGCTTTTATGGAAACCAGCCTGTCCTCACAGCAAAAGGAAAAAAAACAAAAAGCATGGATGTTGCTAGAGGGATCCTCTAATTTTCTTCGGCTCAGCAAATTAAATGTAATTTCTTAGAAGTGCAAAATATGTTACTCGAAGACATGGTTTTCATGAAGAAAATACTGATGCTGAGTAGGAAAAGAACATTTTTCTTGTTTTCTCCTATTTCCTTTCCCTCCACATGACACCACCTCTTTTTCATCCAGTTTTTCTCCATTTACAGCTCAGTCTCAAATCCTAGAACCCTCCATACTCCCCCTTACCCTGTGCCCAGAAGATCCTCCCTAAGCACAGGGTTGCTGGTGAAAATCACTGCTCTGAGAGCTGAGCTCAGAGCCTCTCAAAAGGAATTGGGGGACAAGAGTTATCTACAGATCCAAACATCACCAAACATTCCTGTTTCTGTCAGCAACTCCTTGCTCTGGGACAAATTCAATCAAACGTCACGGAATTTAGGGAACTCTTCAAGGCAAACATTTCCTCAGCAGTTTGTAGAGGTAGATGTTACTCTGTGCTCCCCAAACCAGACCTTCACCGTGGAGGATTATCTTTTGCCAGTAAGATTTTGCTCTCTCAGGGCTGTAAATGCACCAGGATTCCACTACCACTGGAGAAACATGGATGATCAGGAAGGGCAAAAGGGCTTCGTTACTTTGCACTCCCGATAGAAGTGGAAAGGGATGAGGGTTGGCAGCACTCACCCAGTGTGCCATTCTAAGGAAATATTCCCCCAAATGCTACTGGTTGAGCACAACACACCATTGAAATGGTGCTGCTCTTTGAGAGCAGAACTCCAGAGGGATTTACCATGTCTGGGCTGGTCCTTGCTGATGGTGTAGGTGATGTCGGAGTCACGGGCACCGGGCAGCTCGGCGTGCAGGATTGTCCTGGAGATCTGGAGCATGCCTCCCTGGGGCACCCACACCAGGGAATTGGTCACCAACCGAGGGCTCCTGTCGCTCTGCGAGCAGGGGGACAGCAGGAAAAGGCTGATTGGAACGTCAGCAATGCTGAGCTGATGGAAACACACTTTCAAGAGAAAAGGATCAAGAAGAGTATTCTGGAATTTCTTAGGCATTGCATCCTGGTTGTCTGAGTGAAGAAATGGTTGTGGATCCTTCATCTGTATCCCTTATACGCAATTCTCAGCCTGTAGGACTGATCTTATCCTCTAATTTCTAATTTCCTGCTGCTGACCCTTAAACTTCATGACCTGAGTCTCCCTCCAAAATTTTGTCATTTACCACCATCCTCATTGTCTCTGAGCATCCACCAGCTTTTTGCTACTCGGTGGGTTTCAACTATTCAACTAACCTTCAAACTGCTCCTGTGGCATTTTTTTTCCTTTCAAATGAATATTTATCCAATATCCAATTTAAGCTTCCTGAAATGTGGCTGTCAGGACTGGATTACAGCAATGATTTCACTACAGTTTCCATTTATTTCAGTAACACTGCTCTGGCATTCAAGGATTATATCAGCCCTTTATGGCTCTAAATTGATTTGTTGGACAGGTCTTCCATGCCATGGTTCTTATAACCCCAGCTGCTGTAAATGGGACTTCTCTTCTGGATTTCTGCACATTCACCTAGCAACTGGCTGTGGCTGCAGTTCACCTTGAACTGTGTGATCAAAATCCTGACTGCTCCATCTAAGGGATCACCTTCCTCCTCATGATCAGCCCCCAAACTGATAAATGACTCAGCGCTGTGTTCTTCTGCATCTGCCACAGAGACCAGGGAGAGAGCTAAAAAGATGTTTGTGGAAAGGAATCACATTAAAGGATGATTTCCCACCTCCTTTTTGACACGTCTGCTGTGCACCCACCTAATATGTACTCCAATTACGCTGTGGGTTTGTTACAAACATGGAAACCTTCAGCTTTTAGGTCACTAAATGACTGAATGTTCCTTCACTGGCCACATCAAACCCATCCAGGGTGTTGTAATACCATTCCCACATGGCTTTGATGCTGCTTGTTCATAAGAACAGACTCATGAGACAGCTCTTTTTGCTTGGTAATCTATTTTAAAAATACATTTAACATGAATGAATTCACAGCACAGGAAAAGTGTTTTCAGAGAGCTTAGGGAGGCTCACCATGCTTGAGCGACCTGCTTCCAGGAAGGGCAGGGTCAGCTGCCTTGCAAATACCTTGGAGACCTCCCTTAGCTGCATCTCTAGAGGTCTGGGGTAGCCCTAAAATAAACATCTTTTGCCCTTTTTTCTGTGTTCCCCTCTGGCCTCTCGGAAAAGATTGGCTTCCATGCCCTCGTTCATACTGCAACAGCTCCAGCAAAGGGTCTGGATGGGAAAAGCAGCCATTAGCAACCAAAGGGACTGGAAAAAGCCCTAAAAGCTGCTCTGCTCTCACCTCTGTCACCACCTTCATTCTTCTCTGCAGCCAAGTGCTGCCCAGAGAAACATCGAAAGATAAGGAAAGACAAAACAGAATAATAAAAGAAACTACTCTCAGCAATTCACCCTCACTGACATTTACAAGAACCTGCTTAATCGAGAGTGGTGGAAAAAAAAAGGTGTTACAAACAACACAGAGTGATGTCCAAACATTTTCACAGTCCTCCTGATCCTATTCAGGCTCCTTAGGGCCATGGAAGCCATCTGGGTGAAGAAACCACAGGCAGGGCTCCCCTTATTACAGGAGTCTCATAACAGCACCAGCCTTGAAAGCAATCCCTTTTCCATCCCCAGGCTGCAGCGTGAGTCATGGCACTAATTAACATTAATTACTACCGTAGCTTTAGGAGAACCTGCAGGGTCCAAATGGGATCAGTGCCTCCTTGTGCTGAACTCCACTTGCAAACCTCCCTTCAAATTGTTGTGCCCAAGTTGCTGTGAAAGACATCTAACACAGCAGAGAGGGCAAAGGAGGGGCAATGTCATCTCCTCCTAACTCCTTTCCATGGGGTGGAACTCCAAGACACTGTCAGATCTCTACATGAAAGACTGCAAACTGTGGCCTTCTCTACTGACAGCTCTAATGACAGCTCTACTTTTGTTACTCTTTCACATTAATAAGGGATGAAGAAGTTTTCAGCTTTTTTTCCGTTTTCTAACAGTTTATTACTTTTTATCAAATAGCTACGGACTTTGCATCGTCAAAGCTGCACAACTTGAGCTGTTGCAAACCAAACATTCGGGTGACCTCCAAAACCCAATCGATCCACTACATTCTCCCATGAGTAACTCAGGATTAGTGACACCTCGGGGACAGGAGGAACTTCTCCAGACTCCCAATCTGCCTGCTGGGGTTTCTGTGGCAGCACGTACCTCGGGAGCAATCCTGATGTGGAGCAGGATGTTCTGGAAGTGGTACCCATCGCTCACTTGCAGCAGAGCCGTGTCCTGCCGGCTGTCAGAGCCATCGTGGACGTAACGCAGCTGCCCACCCGCAAGGTCACCCAGGGAGAAGGTGGCAGAGTGCCCTGGGGGCCCCAGCAGCTTCCCGTGGAGTGGAGGCTCCAAAACCATCAGCACCACGTCCTGAGGGTTGTCATTGTCCCCCACGCCGAGCACCAGCTCCGATACGGTCCCGGTTTCTCCCCTGCCGACAAGGAGGGGCTCGTTCCTGAACACGTACGGCGCCTGAAACACAAAAACAGCTCCGAGGTGTTTGCTGAACCTGGGAGATTGGATCATCATCAAAGGATGGAATTAAAAGTCTGGGGATAAGGACATCAGCTCACTTCATCCCTGAAAATCTCCTATTTCTTAGCAGCAGAGAATCACTCTCCACACCTTTTCCCCCGGTGGGCAGATCTAGTAATATTTAGCATTTAAAATGAATTAGTCACATTAAAAGAAGATTCTCATGACACATCAAGCTTAGGAAAGGCAAAAACTTAGGACATTTATACAGAAGGCATCTGACTCTAGCTGATCTTCATTAGCCTTCTGAGAAGACATCAAAACTGGGTGTCTTCATCACCAGTATTTATTTAATTTCCAACACTCCCCACAGCCTTACTTGACTTACACCAACGATCTGCTAGAGGCCATATTTCTGCTGGTTTAAATTAGTTCTCCACTTCTTTGTCATCAAGAAAGTTTCAATCTGCAGTCTCTATTGATCCCAATAAACATCATTTGCCACGGGTAACACACCACCTTGGGAGGGAGGCGATCCCGCAGAGACAAAGGCACAGCCCTGGGAACATTCATCAGGGAGCCACTGCTGCCACCTCACCTGTGCTCGGCTTCCCAGGGTTATTAGGGATCGACAGGCAAAATTCCTATCATTAAACCTCACTTATGTATTCTGGGGCAGTGACTGCAGCTCTTACTTAGGGTGAACGTCCTACAGAGGTAAACGAGAGATTAGGCTGAGCCGAGATCTCAGCACCAGCCAGAATCAATACACACATGGCAGGATCAAAACCCACAGTTTGTCTTATTCTAAAGGACAAACTAGAGCACTTCTAATTTCCAGAAGTTATGGGAATGACTAATGTGGAATATAAATCACTTATGGTGAGGATGGAGGCTAAGCCAGGCTTGGAGGCAGGAAGGAGCCAGCACTAAAAGAGTTCTGTCAAGTCATTCGATGCCCCGCTGAGGATGTAAATGGGCCTTAAGAGCAGCAGATTTTCTTTTGCACTTTAAGGTCTCTATTTGGAAGGATATACCAAGTAGCCCCAACTTCTGATTGAGCTTTCCACTCTGGAAAAAGCTCCGTGCAAGCTGCAAAGCCTCCCTGGAAACCTGGACCCCGCTAAGGTACCTGTACCCCCCACTCTGGGGTGAGACCCATTTATTGTGCCACAGACTTTAAATAACAGTAATACAGGAGACACAGACACTTGGCAGTACCATCACCTTGCCCAGAAGTGGTGAGAAGTTTAAGAGACACACTTTAAATAGCTCATGCTGATTTAATTCCCAGCTGTCCTAGAACAGAGCATTGAACTTGAGTGCTGAAGCATTCCTGCCATCGGGATCAATCCTGCCCCAATTGCCCTGCAGCAAGAGGCTGAAGTGGAGCATCAGCAGATCCAAAGGATAATTGGAGCAGTAGGGATTCCTTAGCCCTCGCTGATAATTCCTCCATGATTGCACAGCTGCAACTCCCTGCACAGGCAAAATGACACAGGGCAACTTCTCCAGTCAATTCCCCAAGTCCCTTTCCTCCATCTGACTCTTGGCTGCCACCTCTAAGGGAGAGTTGAGTCCAAATTGCCTGATCTGAACCCCTGCTCAAGTTCTGCCCAGCTCCTTTGTTATCCCTGCAAGAAACCAAGGCTCCAAATGGTAAAAAATTTGGGGTTGTTTCCAAGCTTTGTTATGTTACCTGTGTTGAGAACGCCTGAATGTTGATCACCTCGATGTGGGAGAATGACCCTTGATCACTGACCTTCAAGGAAAACTGTCCTTTCCTAAACAGGTCCCAAACAAGCCAAAATACAATATAAGTTAATGAAGTGCTCTTTCAGGACTCGATAATGATAAACATATTATATATTCAGCAAAAGTGACTGGCTCAGTGACAGAGGCTTTAGCTCAAGCTTTCTCCAATTATGTTTTTATAGTATTTTTTCCTGAAGATTCACAACAGTCACAACAGGTAATAAAACACCTTTAGCTGTGCAATAATATACCCTCATCTCCCTTTAAGCAACGTTATCCACATTGGATGGCATCTCCAAGATGAAGTGCCAATTCTAAATGTCAGACACTCGCTGCTAAAGAAAAATGTCACTTATCTGGCTTCAGGACTTGCCAGGATTTTTCCTTCCCATTTACTTTTCAGTGATGTCACCCAAACGCCTTGAAGTTTGAAGTAACAGTATAAATAATAAATAGAGTGATATTTAATAATAAAGTCGCTTTGTTTCTCAGGACAAGCTGCTGACATTTCATGGTGACTACCAGGTAGACTAAAAAAAAAAAGCAGGATACAGGAACATATGCCTGAACACCAGCAAAGCCTTGGCATCAGGACACCCTGAAAGTCTTCTTTAGATCTTATTTAGATTGAAGACCTCCCTGATTTATAGACCCAGAAGTTTAGAACAATTCTACCGGTGTCAATCTAGTGCCAAGGCTTTGATGCAAATCAAGTGTAGAATTTGGCAGGGTGGCTGGCTGCAAGAAAAATCTGCTTCCTTGCAACATCCTTGCAGCATGAGCCTTGCCAGCTACTAATCACCACTAATTATTCCAGGGTACTAACAGAGCTCATACTGGAGGCAAGCAAGGAATGGCTGAAACTGCCAGAGAGCACAGCAGTGACAGCACTCGAGCATCTTCCTAACAGTTTCAAGAAATTGTGGTAAGAATCAGACTAACATGGCAGTTTTAACTCTCAGCTGAGTATCCTGAAGATGGGACAGATTTCTGAACCCTCAAAGCACAACAAGTTTGGGAGTTGGGTCACGCTGACCTCTTCTACCATGACCTGAGAAGTTTTGCACCACCAGTTAACGCCATGGTACAGTGTAAGTATGTGTGTAGTTGATTTAGCAGCAGCGGGAAGCATGCTCCCCTGTGGAATCCTTCCCAGCAAGAAGGAAATACCTGTTCTCAAGACACAAGAATATTTTTGTGAGGCGAGAGCTGAGAAGAAAGCTTCCCCGCAGTCACCTGGGCTCCTCTTTGCCGTGCACGAAGCGGACCCTCCTCTCCCGCAGGTCCTGGCAGCCGAAGCGGTGGCCGTGGCTCAGCGGCACCTCCTGCCCGTCCAGCAGCATCACCAGGCGGCCGGTGGAGGGAATGCTGTCCACATGGAACAGCGGCTGGCCCGAGGCACCGGCCGGATCACAGGCGCCCAGCAAGGACTGCTCCAGGGGCTGCACCCCGCCGATCCCCACCGTGAGGGTCCTGCTCACGCGGGAGCTCGAGGGATGCCTGCGGGCTGAAGGGAAAGAAGGGAGAAGTGTTACTGCAGGAATCACCGCAGGATATGCTGGCATTGTGCTTCTCACCGCTGGTTTTTGGGTGCCCTGGTCATTCCTGACCCGGGTGGACTGCAATCTATCCCAATCCCCACCACGACTTTGGCAAATCAATTCCCACCTTGATTTCCCCATCAGAGGATTGAAAGCCAACACACTCTGGCTTGCCCTGCAGAGAGTCCAGTAAATCTTCATTTAGAATAAAGAAAGGATAAGTAACAACTAAACTTGATTCAGGAAGGGATTTCCCCCAAGATATTTTGTCACAGGTTTTACACTGATAAACAATGATGCTGCTGCAAAGACGTGCCTGTAACCTAACCAAATTCCTTCACTTAGAAAGCTGTGTACATGCACATCTTATGAAACCAAAAAGCTGAAGAAAAATAGCTGCTGACTTTCGATAGCCATCACAAAACTGCACAGAACTCAATTCCAAAAATGTGATTGAATGAACACTTCTCCTGGCTATAAAATCTGCTGCTAGAAGCCTGTCAGCTCAGCCAGTTTGTCATGAGAGACGCTCACCTTCTTCACACTCTCTGGTCCGTGTATTGCCATAGAAACCTTGGCCACAGGCAGAAACACAGAGATTATTCTTCAGGAACGTGGTGCTGTCGCAGAGGTGGCACAGGCTGCCACTGCCACACTCCAGGCATCCAGGAGGACAAGCTGCATGGGATGGAAAGCACAAGCCCACTGCAAAACCAATGAGGCCACTGGTGCACAGAGCTGCCCCCGGGTGGTGTTTCAGAGCAGAAACACCGCTCTGTGTGTCTAACCTACCCGACAGAAAGAGTCAAAATAAGGTGCAGAGTGCTGAGATAGGAGTTAGTAAGAAGTTCCTTCCTCATCTGACCACGGTTCCTGCATCAAGCTCGCTGTGCTTACCTGTGCACTTGCGCTGTGCCTCGTCTGTGTAATATCTCTGCCCACATTTGGGAACACAAAGACTGCCCAGGAGGAAGAACGGGGCTGGGCAAAGGCTGCACTTGTCTGCTTGGTGGCACTGAAGGCAGGGCTGGTCACACCCTAAAGAGACACATGCAAAAAGTTCAGCTCGACAGCTCTCGGGAGACAAGCAGGGCAACATGTTGGAAGTAAAAACTCACTCTGGCACGTGTCTGATTCCCGGAAAAAAGCTGGAGGGCACTCTTCCACACAAGCTCCTTCATGGAGAACGTGGCCCTCCATGCACTGCAGGCAGTCAGTCCTTTGGGGACCTTTGCAGGCGTTACAGCTCCAGTCACACTCTGGAAGAAAACAAAAATCAGCTCACCCCAGCCCTTTCTGGGGTGCACACCCTGCACAAGGGGTCTACAAGCTGTGGGAATATATCACTTATTGCCACTATGAAACACAGCTGGGGAGTTCTGGAAATCTTTCAAGTCACATGTCTTTTAAACCACTCCAAACTGCTGTTTCTGCAGCCATTCAGTGATGCAGGATTTAATAAGACAGAGAGAGAGACAGGTAAGTACAGGAGGCCAGATAAGCCCCCTAAAAGAGACTTATCCTGGCAAGCTCACTCGTTATCAGCTGACCCGTGACTAAATGAATTGCTGGACCTGACCCCTGAAAACTTTGCTGGCTCAGTTACAAAATCATTTACAAGAGAGCGATTTGCAATAATCTTGTTCCACTGAAAGCCTCAAGTATGTGACAGCAGGCTGCCCAAAAAGAGAAAAAAACTGCAGAAACCTTGCAAGCAACCTGTCACTGAACAATTTCCCCCTTCCTCCACCCTTTTTAAAGCAGGCCACCTGCACAGCTCCCGCTGCCGTGTAACGGATTCTTAGCCGAGGCACTGGGATTTGTTTCTTTTTTTCCTTTCCTTTTATTTTTTTTTACTTTCCTTGAAACCAGCAACCAGTATTTTTCACCTCTGCAAGTCTTGCTGGAAAAATCCAGGTAATACTGCTGAGCACAGCTCTCGTACTGGCACTCCCCAAAGAGCAGCACCTTGGCTGGGTCTCTGCACGACGTGCAGCCGGCGGCCGAGTCGCAGCTCCGGCACTGCCTGCTGCAAGCTGTGGGAAGACAAGGAAAATCCGTGTCACTCCCCATGCACCAGACAACTGCACGAGTAAAAATGGTGTTATCCTGCAGCCTCGCCGCTCCTCTTGTCCTCTGTGGGGACTTTGGAGTTTTGGCTTGTCACGTTCCTTTTCCCATTCTCCAAAATGCGAAGAGTCTCAGTCCGTTTAGAAGGGGCCAAAATGTTCCTTCACGCTGCTTCTTACTCTCCTCAGGGTAAAGCATTGACCCTGAGTCCAAATCCCTAAATAAGAGCTTTCCCTGTCTCTTTTTTTTTAACTTCTTTTATGCAACCTGTATTTCATATGACTCTTGACCCAGAAACACACAAATTTGGAGAGCACAGAACACTGCTGCAGTCCTTGGTGGGACCAAAGGCCCATTTAATTTCACTTAACGTTTCCACCTTGTTATCTGCACGCAGTGTGAAATTCTGGAGCTGCAGGGAGCAACAAAGGTGCCAGGAAAAAAATAATTCAGGGATTTACTGAATCTAGGATCAAAGTCCTAGAGCTGAATATTTCAACTCACCTCATTGATGTCCAGGAACTAAACTTCACAGGAGGCTGTACTAACAGTTTGGGTGATAAATACTGACATGTTAATTCAAAACACAGTTTTATAACCAAAAAAACCCTCCAAATACCAAAGTGAATGTGAAAATACCCACGTTGCTCTCACTGAAGCAAGAACCCCGTGTTTTTCAAAAGAGTTACTTGTTTTAGCTCCTCTAAAAAATGTCACAGAAGGTCTGCATTTTATTGATGTACAAATGATTTCTAGCAAAATGTTTGCCTGAAGAATCCAGTGCCTGCTTTTAGGTGTTCTGGTGCCACTCTGATTTTACCCCCCTTAAGAATACTACAGGAAAAAAATTACTTTTTTAAAGAGCTCCAAAGAACCAACTATTAAAAATACAGTAAAACACTCTACATGAGGTCTAAATCCATGGAAATCAGGCTACCCTTGGAGGCATGCCAGAAGAGTAAGCAAAAACTGTATCTGGAAGCAAACCTGTCCACTTGTTTTATCAGCACGACTCCGTATCTGCATTTTTAAGCCCATGAAGGACTCGTTAAGCTTCTCACTGTTCATGGGCCAGGATGTCATTGAGTTTAAAAATATCTCCCGGAGCCCATACGTGCACTCAGCATCCCTCTGAACCTCATTCCAACCTCGAGTTCCTCAAAAGTGCAGAGAGACTAAAATAAACGTTGAAGAGAGAGCAGATTTTCTCAGCCTAACAGCCAACCTCCGATTAAACAACCCTCATTCCCTCGAAGTGGCACTTTCCCAGCAGCCTGGGACAATTTGTATCTCCATGGCTTATCGGCAGCACTCGAAAAGGCACAAGTGACACTTGGAATGACAAAAATCCAACAAGCTTGGCCTTGAGCCTCCTGCCCCAAGGATTACAAACACTTCTTAAAAAGCCATTTGCAAGAAGGAGATTAGAAGGCTTGCAAAAAAAAATCTGTTTGCAGTTGAGCCCCTGAATGAAATTCAGGAAGGGTGCAGGCCTCAGGAACATTCCAGGTCTATGCTGATATCCAGAGGCAGGAGCTATCTACAGGAAAGCTTTCATTAGAAAGGGACATGTTAATTAGGAAGGGAGATATTCTGGTGCAGAAAGCAGTAAGAGAATCCATACTGCAGGAAAAAAACCTGAGTATTTTGTAGAGCTTGCAGGAAACTAGCCAGGACAGCAAGAATCCTTTTTTTTTTTAATTCCTATTTTTTATTACTTTCCTTTTTTCATTATTATTGAATAGGCTTTTTTCCTTTTTTTTTCTCAACAGAAGAGTGGGACAAATCCTTCCAGTTATTTCCTTGAACTTATCTAAGGTGTCTCCATTTCTGCTGATCAGATGGAAATAATAGTTTCAGGAGAACCATCTATTTCAACAAAAGGCAGGTAAAGCTGACAACCACATCAGTTTCCTCCTACAGGACCTCATCAGTGACAAAATTTGGTCTAGGTAGGATGACACTGATACTTGGACTCAGTGCAACAGAATTATTTTATCATAAAGTAGAGAATTTAAATCAGGGTAATGCAGGATTTCACTGATCTGAGTGTTCAGGTTCACAGTGACCAAAGCACTAAAGCATTCACTCATTTTTAGGTGTGTGTATTAGAGCAGGACAATTCCAGCAGGGCTTTTTCCTGGTTTTCATATCTTTGGGCCACACCATTTTGCATCTTGGAACATCAAGCCCATTAATTATGAGAGGAATAACCCAGGGCCAGAGTGAATGCAGGATAATAAAGGAAAAGAAAGGACCTGAGAGATTCACAAAGGATAGCAGGGGTAGAATAAAACATAATTTAACACCAGATAATTCCACCAGATCATCAGGATCAGCTCAGGTCTGTCAGGGCTGTGCCTACCAAGCTGTACCTTGTTTCTCCTGGGGTTTCACATGAGGACAAAAGGACATAAATGCTACAATGCAGTTTCCATGGCAGGTGCTGGGAGGTAGTGCAGTGAGGAGGGGATTTGCCTTAGTAAGGATGGATTAAAACTGGCCTCAACTTGCCAAGTTTTCACATAAAGCCCAGAATCCATCCCAGGGAATGCTCCTGCAGATTTTTACAGCAGGAAACAAAGCTTCTTGTCTTTGAGGTCAATAACAAAACTGCAACTCTTTTCAAATTTCAACCACGCTACCAAGGCAGCTCATCCCCTCTGTCAACTCACATAGCATTTTTAGGCACTCGAAACCTTTCTTTTCCAGGCAACAGGAGCAGTGAGCAAAGGAACAAGACAAGACATGTCTGTAAATGCACTGTGGAAAGGAGAGAAGGCCGGGGGAGAGGCACTCACGTCTGCAGGTGTGCCTGTCATCCCTGTAGTATCCCGGAGAACAGAGCGGAGCACACGCGCCCGTGTGGGACAGAACCAGGCTGGAGTTGCAGGAAGAACAGGACAAGGGACCCTCGCCAGTGCAGGTTTTACAGGAAGGGTGGCACCCTGCAGGGACAGCAAAAACCAGCATTTCTGTTCAAGGAAAAACAGGTCTCAGGGCAAGTTCCACAAGCTTCAGCAGAAACCCTCTCAGAGATGGAGAGCACCAAAAGTTCCGGCCAAGTCTAAGCCCTCAGTGGAGCACAGTGCCTCCTGCCCAAAAAAGGATCCTCTCCTTCCTTCCTCTTTTTACCCTCTTCTCTTCAACCTTCCCTTCTCCTTAAGAAAAGCCCTTATAGGATCTGGCCAGGACCTGTCTAACAGAAAAGAGTGAAAAAAGGGCAAGCATGTACTTCCCTTTCATGCTTTCTCTCAACTAGCTTCAGGTCAGATCCTCTTTGTCTGTGTAGGAACCATCATGTTCCACACTTCCCTGAAGATTCACATCCATCCCTTGAGCAGGAATTGCACTGAGGGAAACCAGACTATGTCCGTGCATCCTCTCCCCATTTCCCTCATAACCTGTCAGGTTCATTTCTTAGTCTGACCAAAGAGATTTAAAATATCACAGTGGCTGGAGCCAATGTACCCTTGTTACTTTCTCCAGAGAGGTTACACACAAAATTATCTGTCTGCTTTACTTCTTGACAGACCTTTAGCTAAAGATTCATGCCATCATTACACCTGTCATGATAGGTGTAAAATTAATCATGAGTGAGAGTGGGCAAAGGAATCAGAAGGGACCACACTGAGCTGTGCTGGGGATCTTAAGAGCCAGGACAAAATGTCCTAAAAGTTTGACATAGTCTGAATAATGCACAACTCCTTTTGAATGACACCTTTAAACCCAAGGGAAGAAATGTTATCCCTGGGCTTACATTTCCAGGAAGGCAAAACTTCTCTCTCTCAGGTGCCTTTCCAATCAAGTGATACAAAGTATGTTTCAGACAGCTCTGAGATCTCATTTGTCAAAAAACAGGTAAATAAACACATAGCTCCTGGAATGCTGGAGAGAAGCTTTGAAATATTACCCATCCTAAACTAGGTTAGGAAATGCCACTTCCTGCCAAAGGAGCATCTACATTGTGCTGAATATCTGGTCTCGGTTCCTTTCTCTCAAACTGAAATGCAATACCCTTTGCTCAGCTTTGAGCTTTACCACGTCTCTGCCAGCCACAGAACAAGAAAAGGAACCTACTTCCTTCTAAGAGCCCAGGGGGTATAAAGCAGCTCAGGCAATGACTGGAATATGAAAGCACATCAGCAACAAAAACTGGAGGAGATGGAGGGACACGTTAGAAAATAAAATGTGCCATAGGTGCTGCATCCTTAGTTTGGGTGATGATCCATTTCAGGCTGCAAAATATCCTGAAAAACTTCTACTAGCAAGAAAAAAAAAGCTCCAGTGCAGCATCCTGCCAGCTGGACAAAGCTTCTCTACTAAACAGGAATCATTTCACAAAACTTCTCCCAAGGATGCAGGCGCTTCCTTGCAGCTCCTGGAGGTGTGTGCAGGAAGCACTCACTTTTGCAGGCCCCGTCCTCGGCGTAGTGTCCCGGAGGACAGTCGGGAAGGCAGTGATCCCCCAGGAGCAGGTGACGGCTGTTCTGGCACTGCAGGCACACACTGCCGGTGTCCCACAGGTTGGCCACACACCGACGGCACAGGGGGTGGCAGTCTAGAAGGAAAGAGGGACACTGAGCACGGAGGGACAGCACAGAACTTTGCTGAGAACTCCAGGAAGGCGTTAGGGATGGAACTTGGGGAGGGCACCCCGCTACCTGAGATTCCCGCATCCAAGGAGCCTTCCTTTCCCTCTTCCTGAGCACCACATTTTCACTTTTCCTCTGCATCTCTCCTACCTCATTCAAGCATCCTCTTTCCCATCCTTAAGTGAGCTTGGGAAAGCTTTGCACAAAGCCCTTTGCTTCCCAAGACCTTTCTCTGATTTCGGGTGCCTCTGCCTACAGGTTTCTCTTTAGCTCCACTGGAAGCCTTAGGCACTCACCTCCCTCTGCTCCCACTGTGGAAAAATGAGGAACACAACCTGTACAGCTGTATGACCTTCTCCTGTAGTTCCTGCTGTTCACATTTTCCCACACAAATGAGACATCCATACCCTCAGACAGCCACTGCAGCCCTCAAAGCCAAGTCGAGAATGCCTCAAGAGTGCCTCAAAACCTTTTCCTATGTTTTCCCCACCAGAACACAAGCTTGTGTCTCCTGACCTCTGCCTGAACTTAGGTGCTTCAAAAGGTTTGACAACAAGCCTTTTGTGTGCACAAAGGTGCAGTGTAAGGCAACCTGGAAGCCAAATTAATCCTCATTATGGTAATTGAGAAAATTATAAAGGAAATGACGACTGTCTTGAAAGATATGTAATAATGAGGCTTGATTCGAGTACCTGGCCTCTTGTCAGATTTCTGCTGCAGGTTCACCTTTCTGTCTTTTGTCTCTTGTGACAGCATTGCTACAGATTGTCAGGCAATCTAATTTTACAAGCTGCAGACAGGCTCACATTGGAGCCTGGAGGAATTCTGCATCCATAGCTGCAGTGACTGGAGCCTCGCCCCAGCTGACGTCTCCTGCATGTCACACACAGGTGATCCTTACCAAACACTGCTGCAAAAGCCCAGAGGCAGCTCAGAAATGGATCCAGTCCCGACTGCAGGCAGGGATCTAAGGTCCTTAAAGCAGCTGCCTCCTTCATCTCTTGCTTTCACAGGGTATATAATCCATTGAGTTTCTGCCCCACACTCTCAGCCTTGGAGCTGGGAACTGAATAGCCAGAGCTGGCGTAAAGGTGTGCAGGAAGAGACTCTTTGCTTCAGATAAAAGCAAAGCAGCACACGAGGTCATGCTCCCAAACTCAGTGACCAACCTCAGAACCTCCTCACAGGGGTTATCGTTCTGCAGCTTCCGACTGCACAGCAGAACAACTCCGTACCCGAGGCACAAATCCCAGGAATCTTCACAGCCAAAGATCCCAAACCTATACTGACATCAGAGTGGAAAGACCTGCCTCCCTCTGGAGTCCCTGGAGCCAGAAAGGATCACATGCAGCCCTCCTTAAGGAGCAAGGACTATGAGACCATCCAAAAGGCCCTGAGTACCTGTAATTTGTATGCACAGGGCTGGAGGTGGGGTAAAGAGTTTGAGGCACATATAACCAATAAAATGAATATAAATACAATTAGTTTGTTGTACTTCCATGTTTACCTGGTGATATGTTGACTCTCCTTACTGCTAAAATAATGCTCCTCCAGTTTAATCTCTTGCTGGAGCCACAGGTCTCTAATAAAGAGCTTTGGCAGGGTATAATGGGTAACACATCTGGTCAAAAGGTTTCACAGAAGGAGCATAAAAATGAGGCTGAGAAAATGTAGGGTATCCAAACAGCCTGTACCTGCAGTAAAAACCCTAGATTTTCCCAAACTAACATTTAAAAATCTAACTATCTACAAAACTCCATGCTGCTGCAGCAGAGTTTTCTCTTCACAAACCGCTATTTTTGCTCCTGCGAGTGGAAAGAGTTTTCTCAGTTACTGTTTTAGGATGAATCAGTCCCATCTCTCTCTTGTTCCCTTGCAAGCCTGCAGATCAAAGCAGACACAGCACCAACAAAAAAAACCAGGGCTGACGCTCGTGGTGAATTTGAGGGACATTGGGGAGCAAGTGAGAGAGCGAGGGAAGAACTGAAGTGCTTTGTTTAGGGAGAGATGATTTCACTTTTTCACAGCAGGCTCCCTTTGAAGCGAGGACTAACAGAAGGGGGATGTTTTCTTTGTGCTTCTCAATAACATCCCACAGCCCTGCTTGTTTCCTGCTTCTGCTTTCTCCCTGTCAATCCTCCCTCCAGCTCAGCCAGCGGGCACGTTACAGCGTGTGGCATTTGGGGTTTCTGGAGCCTTCACATCCCCAGCTGGTTGCAGGTCAGTGCAACACAGTTAGTTAATTCCCTAGTACCCCTTCCAGTATCCTTACTGGATTCTTCAGGGGAATATGTCACCATTTGGCTTGTAGTCCCAATGCCTCCCTCCTCACCTTCCTGAGACTGCTGACTTGCCTCCCACTGTCCAAACAAAACGTTTTCCTTCTCCCCTTCCAGCCGGCTCTGATTTCCTCCTTCTTCACCTCTATGCAAAAACAACCCCCATCACCTTCCCTATCACTGATTTTCCTACAAAGCAACTTTCATTGTAAAGTAGAATGGAGTTGCTTACATGGATTTCCAGAGTGACTTGACTTCCACACCCTCTTTAGCTTTCTCTTAGTAAATAAAGCAAGAAAATGGTGTCCTTTCTACATTGAATTTATCTGTTACAGGTTGTTCTAAGACAAAAGAGGCTGTTGGGGAGACAAAATCATCTCTGAAGTGTTTGTGAGTGCTCACAAAGGAAACCAGAGGCATTTCTGCCTCTCAGCTCCACCATTTGCTAAGCAATCACCTGCTCACATTGTTTAAACACATCTCCCCTCTTAGGGGCTCTCCAGAAAAGTATTTCCTGATGCAAGTTTGGCGCTGTACTCGAAGGTGAGGTCTGAGGTTTACGACAGAGCACAACTTAAAATCAGGGCTGAAAACACCACACACTTTACATGCATCTCAACGTGCAAAAAGTCTCTGGTATCTTACAGTAAAGCCAGAAAGCAAATCAGCATGGTTGGTTTAAAAGGATATGCAACATTGACCGGGATTTTTGACTTGTTTTGGTTGTTGGAATGGTTTTTTTGTCTCTCTTTCCCAAGACCTGAAAGGGAATCTGTCACTCCACCAACCAAAGTGAATTCTTGGTGAAGTGTAACCACGTTTGCAAGGGTCTGCCTGCATCCTGTGAGAGCTTCCCTAGGCAGTGGGAGATGCAGCTGGATGGTGCCTGGCACAAAGGAGCCCAGGCCAAAGCAGGGAAAGGATTTTTCCTCCTCTGGCAGATCAGCTGCTGATTCTGTAGGAGGCTGCACGCCAGTGAGCTGGTGGAGCTAAGCCCCTCTTGCTCTGCTCAGCAAAGCTCCAGCTCTCTGTGATGATATCAATGTCTCTCTAAAAGGACAGCACCAGCTCATTAATTTTACAAGGAACTGAGTATATTTCTTGTTGTCAGAGTGTCCCTTCTGGAATTTTAAGAGCAAGGCAAGCAAAGCTTGTTACAGGCCCCCTCCTGAGCGAGCTCTTCTGGTTTAGCTTTGAACATTTTCCCAACTGCACGCGGCCTAAGAAAGCAGGGCCTGCGGAACACGGGGATTGGGAATTCCCTTGCAGCTGGAAGATAAAATTGCACTGTGGAGGGATTCCAAACCTGTGGGTGTTCACAGTTTTCTTTCACACCAGTCCCTCTGCATTTGTCTAATCGTCCTTCCATGCACTCAGGAAAAGATCAACAAGGAAGCTTCCAGATGAACAAGGAAACCTCAAATCAGGAAAGCGAGGGCAGGGGTTTATGAGCAGGACAAGACTTTCAGGTTGGGTTTTTGAGGCTGGTGATCGCAAAGTTTCCTGAAGCTGAAGTCGACTTGGATAAGAGGGAGAGGGAAAACATGGAGTGTTTTTGAACTGGAAAAACAAAACCCATGGAAGCTCTGAGACTTGACAGGGAATGGTTCAAGTCTCAAGCACATTCCTGTACGTACACTTGGGCTATAAAATCAAATTAATCAATTGAGCACTCTCAGGGAAGAATTGCCACAAATTCTGCATGCCCAAAACAGAGCTCAGAGACTCATTGATTTCTGGAAAGTTGAGGACATTTTGCCTTTCTTCTGCTTAAATGTGAAATGCTTATTTGATTAACTGCTGAAAACAAGATTTTTTTTTTTCCTATTAACAAGGCAAACTTTCCAATCCTCATTCAGGTAACATGCACAATAACACCATTAATTCCCAGGCAACGGTTTGGAGTGACAGTTGGTTTTCTCCAGCCTCTGTGAAAGATTGTCCCCTCGAGGTCCATAAAGCATGGCAGTGACTATAATGCACAGCAGGCCCTATAAGTCGTAACACAATTCTGCCTGGAGGGTCGGGAGTTAAAGATAAATGGGAAGATAATTGTAAAAATATATTGCTTTGGGAGGTGAAGGAAAAAGCTTTGTTAGATTCTGATGCAAATCATATCTTATGAGAGTGTCAGGGGTTTTAATGTTCTCTTTTATGGGACAGCTGCTCTTTAACTGATAATTAATAACTTGCAAGGGCAAATTTAGCATTTCAATCAGTGCTGAATGAGAAGAATGAGTGAAACTTAACAACCTGGATGTGGAGCTCTTTATCTCTAGAACTGGCAACAAACATCCTTTGCTTAAACACCAGACATAAATTTAGCTGAAAGAGCAACACACTTCAGACTGCAGATCTGGGACCACAGCACAACTTTTTTGTCAAGGCAAAAACCTCAGTTATGCTTCTCTGCAAGGGTTCTCAGAGCTTCAGCTGGCCAGAGAAACATCGGTGCATCCAAGCACGTGGACACTGAGGGCTCCCATGCCACAAGGAATGCCCTCCACACTGCCTGAGGGAACCCACTGCTTCCAGTTCCTGCCCAGCACCAGGACATCTCCCCGATCCCCTGGGATTTGGGGAGCAGGATAATTGGTCCATGACACCAAACAAAAGGATAATTGAAGCAGCAGAATCAATCCTCCTCAGAAAGAATCCTGGTTGACCATAAATGGTGCTAAGGTTTTGCCAAGGAAATTTGCAGCTGGAAGGCCACTTTTGCACAGGACTTCTTTCATAGGGAGCATCATGCAAATTAATGGGGAAATAAGGTGGAAGAAATAAAGTGCAGAGAGCTCTGCCAGGACATGAATGAGTCCCACTGTATCCCCTGAAATTGTACAGGGCAGAGACACCTCTTCACACTGAAATGCTTAATTATTTCCAGATTGTAATTATTTGACTGCATGAAACATCTTGATTCCCCAACTTGAATTTCTAAGTAGCTGTACAGTACTTTTAGGATGTTTTCCTACTCCTTGCACACTTTCTTTCCCTGCTCTTTTTATCTCTGCAGACAAAACAATCACTGGCTGCTTAAAGGGAAGATGAAGAAATGCTTCACAGAATTAATCTGTGGAGAGCAAAGAAACAAGTCTTTCATAAAAAACCACCCAAGACATAGATGTAAGCAAAGAGAAGTCTCTGGGAAAGGGAATCATATTAAACTGAGAACAATAGCCTCTCAATAGATATATTTATTACTTCTAATGCATTTTTCCCTTTTCTTAGGATTCCTTATCTCATTTGGAATTGTTCAGCCTGAATTAAGCCTCACACATCGTAGCTTTTTTTGATACAGAAAAAAAAATGGCTTGCTAAAGCTCAGAAAATGTTGGAGCAGTTCCCAGGATACGTTTATACGTGTCTGTGGGACGGATTAGAAGCGATTTTTCTTTTAAAACAGATAAATGCAATCAGTGGTTTCAGATGATGGGCTTAAGTGCAGGCACTGAGCACCCACACAGCATAACCCCTATCCAGAAATCCTATTACCTCCCAAAAATGCACACAGCAATGCTTGCCGCGCCAGTTTTCCTTTAGGGCCCCATAAACTGCTTCTTTGGATCACAAATTTCAACTTAACTCCTTTTCCTGAAGGTCTGAGCAGGACCTAAGCAGCTTTCCTGGCAGTGTGAAGGAGCAGGTCAATGGCACAGGCAGATCATGCCACAGCAGCTCGCCTTACTCACCCACACAATATCCCACCAGGTTGAGGTACTGCTCCTCCTTGCAGCCTGTCCTGCACTTCCCACCATCCAGAACGGCGTGGGGGTGGCACGTTGAGCATTCCCAATCAGAGGGGCCATGGCATGTCCTGCAGGATGGGTGACAGGCTGAGGGAGAGAAAATTAACACTGCTGGTTATGCTCCTGGTACAGCACCCTCTTCCCTCCCTCCCTAAAACACCAGCTCCCACCATCATTTACTCCTGCAAAACATGGCCATAAAATGGTCTCATAGCACCAGGGGAGTGCAGGGTTTGGAAGGCTCTTACACCCTCATTTTGAATAAACAAGATGAGGAATGGGCTGTCAGTTTAAAAAGTGTGATTTGTTCCCTGCATTAATCAAGGTATAGTTCTACACGCAATATAAAACAGAGAGAGAGAGACTGGCCCCAATTATTCCTCCCTCCAGCCTATGCTTGTGCATATTAAAAAAAGAGAGTGGGATGCACAGGGGAGATAAATTAAACTTCTCTTGGGACTGTTTGAAGATCGTGGAATGAGTTTGATACGCATGAGAGGAAAACTGAGGAACGATTTCTCCACCAAGCCCTCCCAAACTGAAACCTCTAAAGCAGGAGTGCCCTGCCAGCTCATCAGCCATTCTGTCTGCTAAAAGCTCAACGAATAGATGGCACAGAAAATGGCTTAAAGAGTGCTTAAAAATATTTCATACACTGCTTTTGCATCCTTCCAGCTTTAAAGACAGATGCCAGATTTCCATGCTACAGATCTGAGGCAGATAAAAATATTACGGCTAACAGTCAGTAAAAAATTCTTAAAAACTACTGTCAAAGCTCTTTATGAATAAAAGGGCACAGCTTGCAGGATGTCACTTTCCTGACACTGAAATTTAAGCCTGAAACCACGTAAAGCAGCACTCAGCACTCACCTCAGCTCTAAGGCAGCAGTGCACACCTCAGAACTGATGAATCTTTACAATGGCCTGCCAAATAAATCTATTTATAGAGTCCTTGGCTGAATAAATTGAATAAATTTATTTTAAAAAGCAACGGACTTTAGAAAAGGTCTTTCTCTCTAAATTTGAGACTTTGCCTAATAAAAGCATTTTATTTTTCGGTGCTGTCCATTAAAGAGTTTTTTCCACAGCACACAAGCCTAGGAACACCATCCTGAAATCAAGCACAGAATGTCTTCAGGGAAACAGTCCTGAGGAGTAAAACTGAGTGTAATTTATGATTCCAAGTGTATGTCTCTCTCCCATTAGGAAGAGATTCCATTCCCTGAAATTAGACTATCCTACTCTCCCCCGAAAACACTTAAAACAGCTTCATAAAAATCTGACAGCATCTCTAATTCGGTTGAGAAATGCACCCTGGGACATGCAGGGAATGAGAGCGGGCAGGACAAGCTGCAGGGGCACTCACAGGAGCAGCGAGGGCCGTGGCTGAACAGCCCCTCGGGACATTTGGGGAGGCACCTCCCCTCCAGCAGCATGTGGGGAGCTGGGCAAGCCGTGCAGTCCTGGGAGGAATTCCCCACGCAGCTCGCACAGGAGGAGTGGCACTCTGCAGGGAAGGGGAAAACAAGAAAACACAGAAAGCAGAATTAATTCGGGCTTATTTCGCTTGTTACTGCCTCAAAATGTGGCCAGATTGCTTTCTTCCCGAAGATGACAGGAAGGTATTTTTCCTTTACAGGATCCTCTGCTTGCAAGAGGTAGAAAGGAGTACAAAGAAGAGAGCAGTTCCTGAAGATAAGAAGCAAGCAGAGACAGCTGCATATTTAATATTTCTTTGCACCCACCCAGTTCATTACTGAAATGCAAAGCTGAGCTGCCCAATGCCGTGTGATGCTGTTGTCCTCCCTGGAAGAGCTCTGGCATTCTGCAAACTTACCAGCTGCTGCAGTCACCCTCTGTTATCTCCCTCCAGTTACTCCAGGCAGGGTTTTCTATCACTGCACAGTTATCAGCAGCCATTCTGGAGCAAACATGCCCAGAGGTAGATTGGCCATCTGAAGCAAACGCTCATCACAAGGATGATCCAGCACGGATAAAGTTAAAAACTGCACTTCTTTCCTGGTACTGACCCTAAACCGAACCATCTTCAACTAAGCCATCTGATTAAATAAATAACGATATAAAAAATCACTAGCTAAAAGCTTCATTTTTATTAGAGCAGTGGCTGGAGGCCACAGGTTCCACTGTGTGAGTTGAAAACAGACTTCTGGATGCTGGGGGGACAAGACACAGGGTTGGGCAGAAGAAAAGAAATGAAATATAATAATTTATACAACTACACTTAACTGGCTGCCAGAGAGATCTTTAAGGTGCCTTCCAACCCATTCTGTGATTCTACAAAAACAGCATTTTTCCCTCCATGTGAACATGCTTCTGTTCCGTGCACAATGTCGTGGGTTTGCTTTTACCAAAAGGCTGAACCTGCAAACCTTGCAAGAGTGTTTTATAGTGAGAGCTCAGAGTTTGACATCTTGAAAGCTCACCTCTTTCCACAAGAAATCAAACTCCTACTCCAGTGCCACCAGTGACCCAGCAGAGCCAAAACCATGAGGGGCTGTGCTGGGGTTTGGCGCTGCCACTGAGCTCTGCTCAGGCCTGCTCACCCACCTGAGGCAGGCATCTATGGATTCCTTCACACAGTTTCTGCACCATGACCTGGACTCAGCCAAGAAAACCCATTACCTGCCAAGGAACAGCCAGTGCATGGATTGTACACTACACCAATGCCTGCAGGAAACAGTTCAAAGCACCTGGGTACCTGTCCAGGGCACTGTTTAAGACAGAATCTCTCCACTGATAAAAAAGAAAAAAAGCCCCTTCTTCCTTTTTAACATCCTCTAAAGCAAAAAAATGAGCTTGTACTCATTCCACTGAGCTGAGACACAGAGAGAAAATCAAAATAACTGAATTTTAAATTACGTCCACTTCTATAAAATACAGTTTTTTCAACAGGAAGAAATAGCTATCAGAAATGTTATTACTATCATTATTACTACTACTTTACTTAAGTCACTATCTCTCTGACTGGTGAGAAGCCACATGTATTCCCAATGTACATCACATTACCCACTTTCTCAAACTCTAGCCTTTATGGAAATGCTTCCTAGTTGGTATTTCAGGAGCAGTGTGTGCTGCCGGCCATGTAGCAGAACTTCCTCAAAAGAAAAGACTGCTGTGGGATGTCTTGACCTGCTCCAAGGGCTAAGAAGGAGAAAGCTGAGTCTTTTTTGAAAAGGATTTCAGGACTGATCCAGCTTCAAAGTAAGTCAGTGCTAAAAATCAGCTTCAATGGAAAGAAAGCTACGCAGAGCTGAGCTGGTGCAAGCTCGAACACAAGCACTTAAAAAGAAAGTACCTGAGTCTTTTAGTCATGAGTCTTATGTAGATTACATTTTCCCTCAAAAGCACTAGGATATGCCATTTTGAAAGTTACAGAGTTTAAACACTCATGGCAGTCACGAGGCAAGCACAGGGCTCCCAGCACGTACAAATCACACACGGTACAAGCTCCACCCCAGGGCTTTGAACAGCTGCTCTCACCTCTGCAGACTCCTGTGCTATCCACGTGGAACTGGGCTTGGCAGCGAGGGAGGCAAAGGCCGTGGAGAGCTCCTTCCCCGGGCAGGTGAGGCTGCAGGACATCCTCGGGCGCTTGGCACCGCAGGCACCGAGCAGCCCCCGGGCCAGCACAGGACAGGCAGGACGGGTGGCAACCTGGGCACAGCGGGAGACAGCCATCAGAGCCACAGCTCTGGGACAGCTCTCCCAGGGAGAAGGACGAGGGACAGCTTTCCCAGAGACAATGACAAGGCCCAACAAGCTGGTTGTGCTTTCTACGACGGGACATGGGAGTTTAGAAAAATACTTTGACGTTGTTCCCCTCGCCCCCAAGGAACAGCTCTTTTCCTGGGTAAAGCTGATGAACAAATAAAAAACTGCAGCCCCATGCCACAGGCAGCCAATTCTCCTTTAATTTCTGGAACTCAACAGTGAGCTCAATCTCACTAGGAGAGAAGGCAAGAAATGACAGTGTGAAGGGCTGACATGAAGCACAAATTCACCTTCCAAATTTTCACTTTTCCCACTACTGCAAAGATGATCTCAGTCTTTGCAAATCTACCAGATGTATGTGGAATTTCATACCAGGAATACGTGGAATTTCATGCCAGGGGGATGTGGAATTTCATACCAGAGGTATGTGGAATTTCATCAACCTCTTAACTGGTGTCGAGAAAAATCTGGAAGCGATGTACGTTTACTTCAGCAGCACACACAAAAAGAAAAAAATAGTCCCCAAAACCACTAAATCCAGGGGGTGTGAAAGCAGAAAGTGTGTGGGAAAATTCACTTTTTCTCAAAGCAGGAAACAATCAGCAGGAAAGGCAGGAATTAAGCATTGACTGGTTCAGCACAGGTTAAAGAATAAACAAAATCTGGTTTTCAGCAGCTGGAGAACTTGTTCCGAGTACAGAGCTTACCCTTGCAGATGTTGTGATCCTGGTAAAACCCCTCTCCACAGTTCTCCAGGCACTGGCCCTGGTGCAATGCCAGAGGGAAGGAACAGGAGGTGCAGTGAGTGGCCAGAGGTCCCTCGCATGTGGAGCATGAAGCGTGACAAGCTGATAAAGAAACAGAGCACACAGAACTGAAACATCCCATTTTCACTCCTTGAGAGTGTGTTGCTGACTACAGCCTTCTCCAGCTGTAGGAAACTCCCAGCAGGAATGAGACTCAGCTAGGTGAACTAATGAGAGCAGAAGTGCTCATGTATTAATAAGTACTAACAGTAATAACTCTCGCTCACACAATGTTTTGGGTATGCATCTCAGCATGTTTTGCAAGGAAAAGAGGTTATTTGAAACAATCCATAACAAGTGAACCAAAGAAAACAAAAGAAGTGTCCCCACTTCCATTTGTGTGCTCTTAAAATTCCCTCCCCGCATCTGGGGAAGAGCAGACAACACGAGGAGGGTGCCTTGAGAGCCCAGGAAAAGGTCATGGAAATGACACCTCTTACCTCTGCACCTTCCACTGCCGCTGGGGAAATATCCATGTGGGCACTGAGGAATGCACTGCCCCTCGTGTAACAGCTTCCCTGCAGCACAGCTCACACACCTGCCTGCCTCTGAAGAGCACCTCTCACAGGACTGCCCACAAGCTGCCAAGAGAACGGCTCCTTAATGACATGCACTCAATTAGGGAAGAGTGACAGAGCCATCAACCTCTCCCCACGTATGGAAAGCACCTTATAAATCTTTACATGGCAGTGTACAGCAAGCAGCAGTCACCAGACTGCTCAGGAAGAAGGGGGGGAAAGGTGGTTTTAAAAAATGGTAACTTCTCCCCTCCTCCTTTTCTTTAAAGTGGGAAAATGCAGCTAAAATCAAGCATGATAATTTTTCTTATCAATTCCTCTGGTCCATATTATCCCAGGCAATCAGCTCTGAAGTGAACTGACCTGTTGTCCAAGAGCACCATGGAACTCTGGCTTCCCTAAGGCAATTTGCTGCTGGATATTTAGAAGAGCCAAGCATTTTACTTAACCAATTTCTGTTTCTTTTCACCAGAAAAAACAGATCTCCAGCTGGGTATCAAAATGCATGGGTTTGGTATAAGGTGAAAGGTCTGAATCTTAGAGATTTCAAGGAGCAGCTATGGGGTTTTGAGAAACCACTGGCAATAAAAATCAAACCTAAATTAAATTTCCTTTTCAGCTTAAATGATTTTCAGCTGCAAGATTTCAAGCCTGCACACTTACCACACAAGTGAATACAAGTGCCTGGTAAAACACTGACCAAACTGAAGGGGAACCTGGTCATCCAGAATAAGCACAAATAGCAACAATTCTGCCAACATGTTCCAGGTTTTAAGCTCTCTCTGGTGAGCTGTAGCTCAGACACACCTGTGAGAGCCATACACCTGGAGCCAAACAAGTCCTGACTGACCATGGATTGTCCTCCCAAGCAGCTGCTGGTGGCTGCCAACAGCAATCCAGGCTAGAGTGGAATACATGTGGCAAATTTGAGATTCTTAATTTGAGGGGTTTTTTTCCCCCCTCCAGGATCTGTTTGACTCAGGTCTTTTAATTCCCTCTAGCCACCTCTTCTCCCTTTTTCCCAGCAAACCTTCCCAGCTCCCCAGGCACATCTGCTGTGCAGGTATTAGTTACTGTGATGCTGAATTATAATTAAATTTACAGAAACCTGCTGGCAAAGGCCATTTTTCTTTCCGCAGACAAATGGATTTGTCAAGCCCACAGAAACAACTCAGGCTTTCAAGCTGTTTGGCGAGGAAAAACCCCTTAAACCTTTTAGCATCTGATTAGCCTAAATGAATTAATAATCTCACAAACAAACAGCAGCTTCCCTCACCCCGTACGAATGCACAAGGTGCAGCTGGCTTGTCAAACATGAATAAAGTCACAGCTGCTGCGTAGCTAAATGAAATATTGATTCCTGCATGTGCAGAGCATTTCTCTCACAGGTATTTACCAGTGCAGATCCCATCCTTTGGGTAAAACCCCGGGCCACAGCTGGGCAGGCAGATCCCCGCTCGGAGCACGTGTGATGGGTCTTTGCAGGACAGGCAGTGGTTCTCAGCAGCTCCCCAGCACGAGGAGCAGGACTCGTGGCAGGCTGCAGGGGAAAAAAGTGCAGGATTAGCCAACAACCCACTTCCAACCAGCTCTTTACAACAAAGGGCCTGCACCACTTCACTTCTTTGTGGGTTTGCTCGGCCTTTCACTGCCACAGAAAGTGAAAAATAGCAAACACAACCCACTGCTGCTCTTAGGTGAGAATCTTTCATCCAAGCCATTCCAGCAGGAAAACTTCCAGCTGCGTTTTGCACGTGGAATGTGACACACAGCACAGATCAGAGCAGTGAGGGTGGCTGTTATCAGCCCAGGAAGAGTGTTGGGAACACTGTTAAGTCCCTGGTGCCAGGGGCTGTACATGCAAAAAAGGAAATAGGAAGAGATCCCATCACAAGCCACTTAAAACTCAGAATCCCTGGGGTGACTGCTGACAGTAACCCAGCTCTGGGCACCAACACAGAACTGCACTGCAGGGCTGCAGTCGAGGCTTGGCAAAGTGAGAAACAAGTCAGCCTGCTTCTAGAAACAACCCCTCCTGTCCTTCCAGGTACACGAGGAACTGACTTAGGAATCCTCACATGCTCAGCCTGAGTAATTCTTGGGGAAAATATGGGACACAGAGTCCTATTAAATCCTGTGCTATCAGTGTTGCAGCAACGGTGCAAATTACAGCTCTTTTACCTTTTAGGATTTTTTTTTTCTCTCAATTACACCCAAATACGTTCCAAGGATGTTCTTCCATTTATTATTTCACAATAAGGCAGGTACATGCCTGTGCTCCTGGTCCGTGGCAGGTGGGAAAAAGGGAACTTCTTGATGTTTGCCCTGCAAACACGTCTGAAGTTGCAGCCACCCAAGAAAAACTCCTCTGTGAGAAGCATCAGTGCAATGCAGAAACCAGCAGGCACGGCAGCAGCTCATCCCCAGAACTAAGAGCACTTTATACATGAATCATATGGCACAGAGGGGCATAACACCCCCTCCCAGGGGATTTCACTGCTGCCCGAGGCAGGGAAGTCCTGTCTCACACAGAGGGAACTGAAGCACCTGGGGTTAGAACAGGGAGTGTTCAGGAGGCAAGGCACAGGACATTGGAGCTCACGCCCAGCACACGGCCCTTTGGCATTCTGGATGCTCCTTCTCCATGCTTCCACCTCAGTTTATTTTCCCTTCTCTTGCCTCGATTAGATGTTTGCTCTCCCCCTTCTCACCCTCCTGCATCTTCTTTCCCTCCACCTCATTTCTGATCCTTCCAGAATGCTGTGGCTCTTCTGGTTCCCGGACACTCCAATGTGAGGGGTGTCCCCAAAGGACCCTGGGCATCATGTACTGGATAGGGTCTTCCCCTCACCATCCCAACACAACGAACACCAACCATCCCATTCCAAGGTAGAGCTTGTGCACAGTTTCCTGCTCCAGTCGATAATTTCCCTTGCTGATAAAAAACCCTGCATCTCATTCCAGCTTGGATGATTCTCAGGGCATGTCTACACTCGAAACTTAACTGCAGAGTATGAGTTCATGCTGTAAATTTCTAAGCAGTGAAATGTCCTCGCTTCACCTTCCAGACCTGAGTGTTTTGCTCCTCTCTGAGCTCACTCTGACTTCCAACATGTTTTTGGAAGAGTGGGTGCCAGGACTCGGATCCTTTAATTACAGACTTCCCACTGCACAGCTGCGACCCCTGCCAGTTAACCTGCCTCAGTATGTCGGCACATCTGAACATTCCCAGTCGTTTGCAAAGTTCTCAATTCTTCCCTAGAGGTGCTGCTCCTTTCCAAGAGACACTTTTCCCTGCTGGCAGCCTGACTCTGCTTTTAAACAGCTACCAGTTGGCTCTTGCTGGCCCTTGGCAAAGCCCTGGGAGGGTGGTGAGGCCCCGGCACAGGTTACCCAGAGAAGCTGTGGCTGCCCCCATCCCTGGAAGTGTTTAAGACCAGGTTGGATGGAGCTCTGAGCAACCTGGACTAGTGGAAGGTGTCCCTGTTCAGAGCAGAGGGGTTGGAACATGATAATCTTTACAGCCTCTTCCAACCCAAACCATTCTGTGATTCCCTGATTCCGTGATTACACACCCTGCCTCCAGAAGCCTGGGCTCTTTCAGCACTGGATCACTGCCAGGCCCAACAGCTGCTCCTCGCCCAAAACAGCCAGGCACCAACTCCACGGACAGAGCAGGGGAAAAATGGAAGCATTCAATGAGTCACTGTCAGCTCAAACATCTTTGCCTGCAGCAACGAAGAGGCTGTGTGAAAATAAATCAACACAAGTGACTGCACGGCCAGGAAGTGTTTCCACCCCTGCGGCCATTGCCAGTTTGGATCTGTAGGGGCTGTTTTGCAGCTCACCAAACCATCTCTTCTGCAAACATCTAAAACACTCCCAGGCCTGACCACAGCAGGAGGGCAATGCCAGAGGTGCCTCAGTAAAAACACAGAAGGCACTGCTGGGCTTTGGGGTCCCATTGATCTGTGCCACCTCTCCCCTGCACCCCTTCCTGGGAGGGAGGCAAGCTCAGCTTAGCCACACTCAGCCCTGGGGAATCTCTGGGGAATCCTCCACAGCCAGGGAGAGCAGGGAAAAGCAACACGTAGGGAGCAGAAATCCAAGTGCTTTGCTCGTGAGTGAGCCGGGTCTGTTAGTGTCAAGTTACACACTTCAGCATTGGCATTTTGGGAGATGAAAGCAGAAACACTCCAGTTCTGCCTGGGCTTTTGAATAATCTTGAAAACATAAATAATTAAGTTAGAAAAATGCAGTGAGAGCATTAAACACTGCAAGTCCTTTGAGCCCTTCTGTCCTACCACGCAGACATAGTTTATTTTTGCTTCCCTTTGCTTTGCCTTTGGTGGGGGAGTTCTGTTTCTGCCAAGGGAGAATCCACCATTCTGCCTGACACGAACTGATCCATGAGCTTTAAATCCACTGCTACATAACTGAACTTATTACCTTTTATTCTCAATTTTACTTTCTCTTAATGGTTTTAATTCTTCACAGAAGCAAGTGAAGGGACGGGGGCAGGATTAAAATAGGATGTAGGATTAAAATAGGGCAGAGATCAAACAATTGTAATCAAAAATTCAAAAGACATTCAATTAGACCAGCTGTTATAAAACATGAACAAAAGGAAAGGCTAATTCACTGCATTTTTCTGCAAGGCAGACAACGGTGTTTCAACAAGAGGACAGAGCAAGAAACCTGGTGTTAAGCCTCTTTCAAGTCCAGAGTGAATTCCTCAAGAGGGAGTTTACTGGAACTATAGCAATTAACACAGTCTAGTTCATCCTTTCTGTGATTTTGGAACATGCTTATTGTGGATGTTAAAACCATTATGAGGAAAATCTTTCTGAGCAGTCTGAGGCCCGTCTCGACAATCTGATTAGAGATTTGCAGAAATAAAGAGGATACAAGGAAACAGTGAATGGCAATGAGTTATGGAGCACATCTGAAATGTAACGCTTTCTCCACTGGTCTGACTTGATGCAGAAAATGCAGCCAGGCAGAACTAAAGTAAATTGATTTAATTCCCTTGAGGAAAGAGGAACAAGTTTTCCCAGCAACATTCAGCTACAAGCATGCGTGACTGCAAATTTGGATGGAGTGTACAATCAGTAATCTACAAACCAGCAGTAAAATGAAACATTAGCCTTTCCCTACCCCTTCAGCAGTACATGGGCACTGCCAATTAAAACACCCGGAGCAGGTGGAAGGGAAATGGTAAAATAAAACCAAGTGAAGTAGAAGATTATTTGATACCCAAGTCTATAAATTCTTTTGGACTGGGTCTCTCTTGTCTATTTATACATCCACAATGGTGCCCTGGGCTGTAGCGGCTGCTGGAGGACAGAGGTTTTTCAGACTTTCAAACCCTGAAACAAGTGGTCAGCTCTTCAAGGGAAACCACTTCAGAAAAGCTGGACTTACCATCTAAAGTGCTTTGCCCTGAAATGTGCCAAAAGCCCTAAGCCTGTATTTAATTTTGAGCAGGAGGGTTAGTTCCAAAGAAATTAAAGCGATGGCACAGAAGTTAAGCATTTGCTCCACCCCTCTGCTGAATCAGAGCTGCAGAAATAATTAGAAGCCTTCTAAAAAGGCCAACATCAAGACGAGAAAAGTGTTAATTTTAGAGAAAACAATTATACTGCCATGATGAAAAAGCAGCTGCTTTACAGTTTGGGAAGAGTTTAAAGTATTTCAAAGGAGCAGGGGAAGCTCATAAAAGCATTGTGATAGTTCCATCCAAGAGAAAGCTAACTTCCTAATCTTACTCTCAGTCTTTCCAACTGCTAGGAGAAATGATTTAGATGCATCTCAGTGTTTTACAGAATTACTAATTTACTTGGTAAAGATGCTTCCCGAGCGCAGTGAGCCCAGTGCACTTCCAGGAAGAGCACACAGTAGGGATCAAATGAATGGCAAAACCAAGCAGAAAACTTTTTGAGAAATTATCTTCTGAGCCCTATCAATCCCTTACCCCTCCAAGCAATTTTCTGTACACCTCAAAGTACCATATCCTGAAAGGTCTGGCACGAGCAGGTGCAGGCAGTCTGCACTGAAGACAAAGAAACACACATCCCCCTGGATCAAAGGGCCAGGCAAGGCTTGGGTTGTCCTACCATTAGCAAAATTAGGGCACACATCCTGCTCCCTACTCATCACACCACAAAACACACAGTCACATTTCCAAGTGAATCTGAAACTGCAAGAGGAAGTGAAAAACGTTGGTGGTGAAAAACAGTGGTGTTCAAAACGAGCAAATTTTACGCAACAGAACTGATCCACTGAGGAGTTGTCATGACTATTTCCCCAAGCAGTAATCAATATTACCCTGTATGCCTTGGTTCCTCTGTTCACTCACTCCTTCCTTTACTCTAGGGTAAACATTAACACCTATGTCAACAGCAGATGCCTCAAGAGAGGGGGTTCTCATAGCTCAGGCAGGGCTTTTGCCTGCTCTTTTGCCATCACAGAGGACTGCAGCCTATTTTCCTTCGAGGTACCTGTGCAGAGGAGCTGATCCTGGACGTAGCCCTTCCCACAGGAAGTCACACACTGCCCGTCCTTCAGCAGCAGGGGTGTCTGGCACGAGGAGCACTCGAATCCATTGGTGCAGGCTGAGCAGGTTTCATTGCAGGCTTCCAGGAGAAAGAACAGAGAAGGAAAATCAATCCCAAATACCTGATGCAGAAAGACCACCCCCTTGCTCTGACAAAATGAGATGATTTTGCTGCATTTTAGCTAAAGACCTTGAGAATTTGCGTCTGCTTCCATCTGAAACCTCATGAAGTCCCACGGTTACAGCACGGCACGTGCCTGGATGCTTTTCCAAGCAAAGCCTGGCAACCTCTTTAGAATGAACCCATGGGATCCCACAACCAAAAGCACAGCATGCAGCAGAGAAGGGGAGGTCTAACCCCTTGCAGAAATTACCCAAGCAGGTCCCCCCATGCTGGTAGAAGCCTTGTTCACACATCTCCACGCAGCGCCCATCCTGCAGCTGCTTCCTGGGGTCCCGGCAGGAGTCACAGTGATCAGAGGCCTGGGAGCAGCTCACACAGTCTGGGTGGCACTCACCTGGCACAGGGAGAACACACAGAGGGGGAAAAAACAGCAGCAGTGCTGGCAGCCAGCAAGGAGCAAAACAATGCAACTTTGAAATCAAAGTGAAATTCATCGCTTCTTTCTCTGGGTGGTGCAAGGTGTGTTAGCTTTGGAGTGGGTTTTTATATACTAGATTATATAGAAGGAGCTAAATATTTTATTGCTCTATTTAGTATGTGAGAAGTCGTTATATAGACTCAGATTTTCTAGGCAATTGATTAAAAGGGTATTCATTGTCCACATGGTTTCTCAGCAGTAAAAATTGTAAGTCACCAGGAATTAACGGTCCGAAACAACCTGAATTTCAGATTCCTTAAGCCAAACCCTGCAGTAAGTCAAGACTCTGTGCCCATGCCAGGTCAGAGTACGGGTGGCAGACTGCTCCCCTCCAAAAGGACCTTGATGCCAGAGCACCAGAGAAGTACTTCCTGGCCACAGCTACTTGGAGAGATACAGAGAACAGAAGAGTTTTTCTCTAGGTACAAAAACAGCCCCTCTGCTATCCACCAAGTGCTCTCAGTGAGGCTCCAAGCCAAAAGTTCTCTGTGAGAGGGAGTAATTGCTGGTTTTAACATAAATATAGCAGTGCCCAGGGCTTTTTGCTTTTCCTTGGCTGAGAAGGAGTGGGTTCTCCCTGCCAGCTTCCCCCAGCACATCTCTGAGAAGCAGCAAACAAATTTTGCTGGCTTTATGGAAGCAGATGCAGCAGGGGCTGGTGTTCTGCACTCACAGATTGAACTGCTGCAGGCTGCATTTTGCATTTGTTTCTCATCCCCACCCCTGCAAGACAGGAAAACACAGAGGGGAAACAGCAGGTTTGAGTAAGGGAACTTGCCAGTTACCTTTTCGGACACAAAAAATGCAAGTTTGGCTCTCTATGGGCAATACCATGACTCCAAAGCCTGGGTTTTCCAAAACGCTACCATGATGGAAGCTAAATGGCCAGATTTGCAAGGATAACCAGCACTCAGAGGCACTTCTTAATAAGTAGAAGGGAGAGGTGTAGAGAACACTGTCGTGTCTGTCCCCTCCTCAGCAGCCTGTGCAGATGATGTTCCCTCTCATAATTCCAGGACAACTCCATTGCAACTGTCCAAACCCCGTTTTCCTCACTTTTCTATCTGTAGTGCCTCACATTTTCATTAGCATGCAGCAAATAACAAGCTTTAAAACAAGAAGATGGCAAATGTGCCCGGGCACTGCAGCACAATCAAACTGTGAAGCTATTTTCTTTTTACTGAGACAAAGCATTAACTGGAGCACTCTGATAAAAGCAAAGTTATATGAATGCAACAAGAAGAGCTACCAAAAAGAATGAGAAACCCACAGCTAAAGCCTCCCAACTGTGAAATGTAAATCCAGGGGAATGACAATATACTGGAGAAAAAGGAATTTATAGGCAAAATTACCATATTACCAAGGTTATCCTAGTCTTTCCAAACAATTATTAACTGGCAGCCATTCAGCCTCAGGTGAGTTGTGCCATAGCAGTGTAAGCACATTCTTTCTTCTTCCCACTCCCAAGAAATAATCAGAAGCCCACAAGCTCCAAAACTCATGCTAGGATTCAGAAAGGAGCAGTGGAAGAAAAAAGAAAAAGACAAAACACTTCCAAAACCCCAAGGAGAAAGTCTTTTGCTTAAAGAAAGCTGTCATTTAAACCAGGGGAAGTCAGACTTATCTGAGGACAAAATTGCATGGAAGCGAGTTAATTAGCAACTGAAAAGCAGAGACAAGATTCCATGTGGGGATCAGACAGGTGCTGGGGGAGTGAAGGCTGCAGGGATTCCAGAACAAGAGGGCAACAAGGCTGGTGAGGGGCTTGGAACACAAGCCCTATGAGGAACGACTGAGGGAGCTAAAGTTGTTTAGCCTGGAAAAGGAGACTCAGAGGTGACCTTATCACTCTCTACAACTCCCTGAAAGGAGGTTGTGGCCAGGTGGGGGTTGGTCTCTTCCAGCTGATAGAATGAGAGGACACAGCCCCAGGCTGTGCCGATGGAGGTATAGGTTGGATATTAGGAAAAAGTTTTTCACAGAAAGAATAATAAAGTACTGGAACGGTCTGCCCGGGGAGGTGGTGGAGTCACCATCCCTGGATGTGTTTAAAAAAAGACTGGACACAGCACTTGGTGCCATAGTCTGGTTGAGGTGTTAGGGCATGGGTTGGACTCTATGATCTTGGAGGTCTCTTCCAACCCAGTCATTCTGAGAAGGCAAGGACTGCCCTGGCTCTGTACCTGGCTGGCAGCGTGGACAGCAGTCTCCCTTCCCCTCCAGAGGCAGGCTGCCCGGCGGGCAGGGCGGGCAGGAGCGCTGGAAGCAGGTCACCGCCGCGTCCCGGCACTCGCATTCCCGGCACGGCCCTTCCGCCCACGTCTCCCCGTTCTGCAGGAGAAACACGGCCTCAGGAGCCAAGGAGAGCCTTGGCACTGAGTGGATTTGCCAGGCACAGAGATCTCCGGGTGAAACAGCACGGGGATGAAGGGCTCAACACAAAAGAGACAGCAGGCATTTTAAATTATCTCAAAGCTTTTCTGCCAGCTCCTCTCTCAGGAAGGACAAAGCACCAACCAGAAAAAACCTGACACCTTAGTGTTTTACCTCTCAGGGATCTCAGCAAAGAAAGGCTCAGATCTAAAAAAAAACCCCTAAGCAATATTAAACTTCCCATTTCCCACATCTGTTGGCAAAGAGCAGCTATCAGCTCCGGTCCTCATCTGTGCGGGCAATGAAAAGCCCACTACTGGTATATTTAAACCAAGATAATTAATATTTCCTTTCTCTTTAACTTCAGAGGGAAGTTCCTTGAAAATATTAATAATGGGTTCCTGTTGCAGTAAAGATTATAACCAGTGGGATACATTGGCAGAAAGCTACACACTGGCCCAGCTTCTACTTTATAGGATTAAAATCAAGTATCTTTATGAAATGCGCTGGAAATCTATGAGTAGGGACATGAAATATTAAAGTGGAATGATTGATTGAACTGCACAAAAGAGACCAAGGAAAACTGAAATTCCGCAGCAGATGCACACAAGTGTTTCTGCAAATTGCAAAAGCAATCTGCAGACATTATTAATGGATTCTTTTTCTGCTACACTTGCAAATAATATCCTCCTCAGAACCAGAGAGGGAGAGCCAACCCCTCCAAACCTTTGCGAGCAGAACTCGCTCTTCCCTGCTCCAAAGCACAAGGATACTCACAGCTTTGGTATGTTCTTTGTAAACACAGTAACTACGACTGGAGATACATTCAGGACAGCACTTCCCCTCTAAGTGAATTAATTCTTCGCCCTGTGAAGAAGAGAAAGGTTGCAGCAATTCAAACGGAATCGACGTCGCCAAAACCACTGTGGAATGCCGAGGCAGAACAGCTCTTGCCCTGGAATGCAATCTCCAATATCTAATTTCACCTTATCTTCTCTCTATCCCACTTCATCTCTGTAAGTATAGTTTGAAAAATGTGCTTAGTGAATATTGCAGTTGCAGAACAAACCTGAGAAAAGGCCTCGGAATTCAGCGATAAGGCCATTACTTCATCCCTAAATCCCGCAGAGAAATACTCCCCCTTTTTACTGTGGATCACTAGGATTTCACCGGACCAGCCTCAAGATTTCAAGGCAGAGAAGTTTACCTTCAATTTGAATGTTCTACTTTTATTTCCCCAGGAGAATTTCAAAGCACATGCTCTATTTATCCCAGATGGAAAAAGCCTGTTCTTTGTCACAACTGTACAGCTCCGCAGATTTCACTTAAATAACTTCGGTTTGAAGATAAGAATTTAGCAGCAGGAGAAAGGAATAAAGTGCCCCAATTCACCACAACTCTTTTGTGCCTGAGTGGGAGCTGAATATTTAGAAAAGAGAGAGACTTTGTCCTAGGGAACCAGGACACAGCTCGCAAGAAACAGCTTCAGTTGCCAAGATTTCCAATTTCTGATTTATGCCAACCGGGTGTCTGTCCCAGGATCATTTTCCCTGTGCCACACTGGTGCACTCAATTTGTTATGGGAATTATTGAACACACAGACAGGCTAACAGCAGCACTGGTCACTGTCAGGTTCACCAAGGAGGAACACCTAAGCCAGGCCACACTCTGGCATCCCAGGTGCATTCCTGAGCAGGAGAATGGAGGAGGAACCATCTGGTTCTCAGTCACCATGGACCACACACGGCCTAAATCTCTCTCTGCTGCTTCCATACATTTCTGCTCTTCAATCGCTCCAAAATGCCTTTGGCAGGGTTTGGATCTCATGTCACTACTGTGTACTGTAAACTCTCCCATCCCCACCCACATGCATAAACACAGGCTGGAGGAAAACTGGGAGCAACCATCCATGGAACATGGCTTGCCTAGCCCAAAAAAAATGCAGCTATGCTGCCCTGCCAAGGCTCAGAAAAGGGAGAGGCTGTGGGAGATAACTTGTGGCTTTGCTGCAGAGACATTGATCCTATTCCAGGTTGAGAATGTGTATTCCCAGCTCACAGCCTGCTGAAAATGACTCTTTGAGGATTAGGTCAGAATCACCATGGACACTTTGCTGGACAAGTTGGTTGCACAGTCATTGGAGCTAAAGCTCTTGCAGTTCCTATCCATGGCCTCGTTACACTTGGAGCAGGATGATGTGACCAGAAAATTAACGGTGCCTTACGAAGAGAGAAATCTGAGTGCTCCTGGCTTCACGTCGGCTCTGATTTATTGGGGCAGGTGCCTAAATAAACAGCCCTGCAACTTCAGAAGGAAAATACCAAGGAAAGAGAAAACATGGCATTTGCTTTGTGAGTGAACATTTTCTTGTACTTAATCAATTAATGCACACCTTGCACTATTGAGGCAAACTACAGCCAAACATGACTTGAGGAGTTTTGAACCCTACACTTTAACATCTCCAGCCATTGTTCTGGAAAACACCCCTGGCTTTTCTGAATAATGGATATTTTTTTTGTCAGTACCCAAGATGTGAGCATGAATATTAACTAATCCTCCCCACTGAGCCATGACAGCACGCCATCATCATTAGTGTAAATGATCCAATTTACAGCCAGGAGCACGCAGGCAGCTCGCTCAAACAGCTGCTAGTGCACAGGATTTTATGACAACCACGACTTTTCATCCAGCAAAATCTCTCTGCGCAGCTTCAGGTCGGGTGAGCAGCAGCAGCCCCACAGCAGGGGTGACTTTGGGTCCCACACTCAGTGCATTTTGGCTGTTTCAAAGGCACAGTCACAGGTGAACACACACTCATATACCTTGATGCACCCTATTTGGTATCATGTGGAAGTCCGTGTGTGGATTCTAACTCTTTGGACATTCATTAAAAGAAGCTAATCCTGTGAAACCATTATGTCCAGGCTTTGGCTGGACTTCAGACACACCACAAGGGTGCTGCTGATCAAGATTTAGCACACGCAGGCAGAGTCACCAGAAAAGCATCACCACTGAGACAGAAAACCCAGAAGGCCACAATTCCTCCCCTTCTCCTCACTGACACTATAGAGTACTAGGTATAAAACAGATAAAAGCCCACCCAGATCACAGAATGGCCTGAGTTTGGAAGGGACCTTAAAGCTCATCCAGTCCCACCCCCTGCCACCCCGTCCAACTAGCCCAGGTTGCTCCAAGCCCTGTCCAACCTGCCCTTGGACACTTCTAATGATCCAGGGGCAACCACAGCTTCTCTGGGCAACCTGTGCCATGGTCTCCCCAGCCTCACAGGGAAGAATTTATCCCCAGTATCCAATTTAAGCCCATTTTCTGTCAGTGTGAAGCCATTTCCCCGTGTCCTGTCACTCCAGACCCTTGTAAATAGTCTCTCCATCTTTCTTGGAGCCCCTTCAGGTACTGGAAAGCCACAATTTGGTCCCCCCAAAGCCTCCTCTTCTCCAGGCTGAGCAACCCAAATCCTCTCAGCCTTGCAAACAACAGAGAAGCCTTATTCCACTGCAAAAAAAGCCCAATTCAAAGCATATTTGTGCCTGTGTGGATGAAGCATTCAACCCTATCTAATGCATTTTGCACATCCACTGCAGAGCAAATATAACATAACCTGGCAGAGAGGGTATTAGTTTTGGAGTAAACAGCACTGGGAATAAAATACCTTGCCAGCTCCACTTCCATGCTAAGAGTGGCGTGGAAAAAATGAAGAAAAGTAGAACACCGACTTCCATACCCACTTACCTTCCTGAAGGCCACCATAGCACACAGAATGAGGATAAAAGGAATATTTCTCAAGCTTTTAACTGTCTCTGACCTGTACATTTTCCCCATGTTCAGCACCTGGTAAACCCAGTGACCACCACTGAACCCTCTCTGTGTGTCTGACCCTCCACAAGAGCAGGCAGACACAGCATGGGAGGGAATCCAAGTTAAATGAGTCCCTGATTCACAGTGGTTTGCTTCACAATGGAAGCCCACTGTGCAAACTTGCATGGGCAATTCCAGGTTTGCTCTCTTTCCCTGTGAAATGTTTTTGAGGGGATTGCACAAAACAAGGGCTGGTTCTTGGAGTGTCTCGAGTCAGGAAAAAAAAAAAAAATGAGGAGAGGCAAAAAGTATCCCATGACTTGACAGGTCCATCTTGGGAGAAGAAAACCTTTCTCACCTTGGCACACTCCACTTTGGCACACTCAGCTCCCTGGCAAGTGACTTGGCCCTCCTGGCACACGCAGAAGTCACAGTGGGTGCTGTTCCACATCTCTCCGTGGTACCTGACGGTGCTCCCGTCCGAGCAGCTCCCTTTGGAAGACACACACTCCTCACAGCACTTCCCGGGGCGCTGCACCTTCTTCTCCCCCTAGAAACATCACCCAGCAGTGAGCAGGGCTGTCTGAAGCCCTTGGCACAGCAGAAGGTGCAGCTGGGCTGTCAGAGGAGGGTGATTTTTCGGTACCTTCTCACAGGTGACAGAAGCACAGGTCTCCCTCACACATCTGACTTCCCCTCTCTGACATGCACATGCAGTGCAGGCATTTTTTTTCCACTGTTCCCCGTGCTGTTGAAAAGGAACATGGACACAGCTGTTTAACAATCTTGGAAAATAACCAAATTTCTTCCAGAAACCTGAGCTGCTTATGGAATATGATGGCTCCTTCTCCATGTCTGTATCAGGCAACAAACTTTTCTTAAAAATTGCTGATCTCTTCCTGATCAGCAAACAGGAAGAGGGATGAGGTCTAGATGACACTGTGGGTGTGTATTTCTCATTAATTGCAAGCTCGTGGCATTGGGGAGGCCTGAGCTACTATTATTAGCCCAAAAAAAATCATTGATAGAAAATCCCACATACATACATTCATTAAATAATGCATTAAACTAATTCCAGATGACACAATGAAAGCTATAAATACTTTGACCACTGGTGCTTTCTGCTTTCCTCCTTCAAAACAAGTGTGAAAAGAAAGTGCCTCATCCGCTTCACCCTGCAAACTTCCTTTCTGCTGGCCAGCAAATTCTTATCTAGGCCTGATTTCTTTCAGCCCTCCTGCCTTTCCAGGACGGAAAAAAGCAGTGTTTGTACTAAGCTATCAGTGCTGGCAGAAAGTCAGATGTTGGGGAGAAGGGGAAGAGAGATGTGCCAAAAAATGTGAGTGGTTTTGGTGTGGTTTGTCACAAGTCACCTGGAACGTTCTTCCTGACACCGAGCAGGGCTTTGGGACACACTCTGGGCAGCATTTTCCAGGAGACAGAACCATAACTTCATCCTAAAGAGAAGGCAGAGACAAGGAAAAGAAAGCATGAACAGTTAACATGGGGGTCACCATCAGTGCTTGGAATTCCAGGCATTTAGCATCCATGGGGTGACCCACTGCAGCTCAAGGCTTTGTTTTGGCCCAAAAAGCAGCACAAGAGCACTGTAAAAGGCTTGAAAGATGTTTTCTCCACCTCATTTTCTGGGCTTATTTAGATGGCAGCTGAGGTCTGAATACATGAAGAGATGCAGATAAATTCACGTGACGTAAAGTGCTCATATGCAGGCATATAGATATATAGAGGGAAAAATAAATATACAGCTATGCAGGGAAGGACAATAAAGCAGGAGATGGATGAGAGGAGTTATTTCTGGAATTGCCACATTTTGAGGTTTTGAAGGTGTGATTTACACTCACCACCTCTGAGGCACCTGCACTGTTTTAGTTAAATCCATCCATACTCTCTGTACAGATGCTAAATTATGCTTAAAACTGGATTTTTCTAATTTAAATTTTTTTATGATGGGTTTAAATCATGTTGGAAAAGGGTGGCACTTCACATCAAGGTAACTTTTCCTGCATGCCTCAACTCCAACCATCCAAAATGTGACTTATCCCACTGCTCCCAGTCCGTGTACATCCGATGGTTGGGAATAGCCCTGTTCATCAGCACCTCCCTCCAGCCACACCAGGATGATCAGAGACAGACTGGTGGTCTGGAATTAGAGTAGAAACACCATCATCTCATCTTCTTCATTAGTCAGATCCTGGGTTTTCAAAGAAAGAGTGGAAGACTTTGTACAAAAGTTACCAAGGGCAGATTTCCCAGCAGAGTTAAAAGAACTTTTTTGTGTATTTTGGTGGCGTGCAACAGGAATTTTTGGCATTCTTCTCCCTCAGTGACTAGGGAAGAGCAAAGTTATCTAAAAGATGGAAGATGAGAGTTTAATCCTGGGAGAATTTTTGTCTTGGCTTTTGATGGAGCGCAGAACGAAGGAAGGCACAGAGATAAAAGAAAAGGTTAGGTCTGATTGAGATTGGAACAGGTTCCTTGCACATCCTGCTAATGTCCCTTCCATAGGGAAATGTCCTTAGGAGGAAGTATCTGGAACTCTATCAGAATTGGCTTTCTGCTGCATTAACTTGATGCTGCCAGCCAACTACTCTCAAATACATCACAGCAACAACACAGTCACTCCTGTTTCCATAAATTAGATCCTAATGATTAGCCAATTAAATGGCTCAGCAGGTAACGCCAGTCCACTTGGAGTGGGAAAGGAGGGATCTAAAGTAGGCATAAATTTGTTTTAATGCACAGTACTTAGTAAAGGAATAGTGATGGAATATCTCAGGACAAAGCAAAACACAATTAGCACACACACACACTAACAGGTGGGCTTTCTTCTATCCAAAAAGAAAGTTAATGGTCCAAACATCTGGTCCAGAAGCAGAAAGCTGGGAAAGCAGTAATATGGAATAAAGTTTATGAGTACTGCTTTTGGTTTTCTCAGTGAAGAGTTCTCAGGGAGCTTCTGGATTCACCACTGGAGTGTGGTAATAGATTCAAAAACACTTGGAAAATGGCAGTCCCTGGAACATAAAGTCAAGGTCAGAATCAAGGATTTCCAGGGAGCCAGTTCCAGGCATGCTGTCGGAAAGGAGCACACCAAGGGGCCCCAAAAAAGGGGACAATGGGCCCAATGAAAAAGATCCAAAAAGCACAATCACACTCTTCAGCACTTTCAAAATAATAACAAGAATTCCAAAAACTGAGTGATTTGCCCAGAGTTTGGAGTACTGTGCGTAGTTTGCTGCCTTTGCTAACCCAGTGTTAACGCTGTGTAGAATCCTGTAGAGTTTTGGTTGTGTTCATCCCTGAATAAATGCTAAAAACTCATCACTCATCCACAGCAAAGACCTTGGAAACAGCAATGTCCTTGTTCTCCTGACTGGACTAAAACCATGAGCTTGCCTAGGGCCTCTTCCCAGTTTTGCTGTTTCTGAAACACAAACACACGGAAGGAACACTGCTCTGAGACTTTTCTCTCAGCTCAAGTTGCCTTGTATTTCTGAACTCCTTAAGTCAAAAGGGGAATTTCATCCACATTTGACTAGTCTAAAATGCATTTCTAGAGTTCTTGTAAAAAAAAAACCCAAAAAACAAACAAGACCTGCAAATCAAACTTTCCAGCTGCAAACCAAACACTGAAATTTGTGAAGATAAACCCCATTAGAAATCTTGTGTTTTCATTCATTCACTCAACAGAAATAAAAACATTTCCTGATCAACTCTAGATCACTTTTTTAGTAGGAAAAAACGAAAGCAGTTTCTTCAGGATTTGTGCTTAATTAGGCAGAAAAGGGATGATAAAAATAAAATGGTGGGGAAAGAAAATATTAGGGAAGAGACACACAGGCTTCACCATCATTCCACACCATTTCTGCAGGTCAAGTATCCCTTTCTCAAATCGCCCACTTGTCACCCAGAAGCTTTGCCTGCTGATTTGGACCCCAGCATGAGAAATGCACATTCCCCATGGAAAAGGAGGTGTCGAGGAACATTCCTAGAAGGCTGGAGGGTCCTGACCTGGCTGCAGAGCAGAGGCTGGCAGGAAGCTGTGGAGCACTGAATTGTGCCATCCTTGCAGACGCATCTGGAGCACCGACCCAGGCTCCAGCCCTCGCCATCCCGGAACACGCGGCCATCAAAGGAGCAAGGCTCTAAGGGACAGGAGAAAAAGGGAGAAGTTTCTTTTCCAGCACCCTTTAATCCCTTTCTGTCACCCATAATTAAAAGCACAGCTTTTGTGCATCTCAGAATTCAAAACTGCAGTTTGTCAAAGCAAGTAAAGAGAGTAACAATTCCACCAGTTTCCAAGGGGCTTGAATGAAGAGCTCTGGATGTACTTCTCCCATTGGGATTCTACAAGAAAAGGCATCCAACATGTGAAGAAGCATCCTTGGAACTTGCAGTCCAAGTGTATAGGAAATACCTGAGGGTTTTTTCCCAATTTTAATCTCCAAAATGAGGACTTTTAGGCACATATGCTCCCTACTTAAAGCTTGTCCCCACCTCTTGGCGCATGGGTGAAGCCATTAAAAACATACAGTGGCAGGACAGAAGGGGAGTTGAGAGACTCCAGAGTCTTCCCAACAAAACTGAACAAGAAAAGAAAAGCTTTCCAGATTTGGGACTAAAAGGACATTCTGAGCTCAGATCAACGGAACCAGACCGTCCCCCATTCACATGCAGTACTCACCACCAGGGCCCACACATTTGGGACAGCAGGAGCCCTGGGCAGTGTCCTGCAGCTCCCCTTGTCCACAGGTGAGGGCTGGGCAGGTCCTGGGGCTGCAGGTCACCTTCCCGTGGGCACAGGAGCACAGCACACATCCCGAGCTGGCCCACTGCGTGCCGTGCTGCACACACCACAACCAAAGGCACAGAAAGCACAGTGAGAGCTGGAAATAAATCTTGTCCCTTCTCGAGTCCCTCCTCTCTCAAGCATGAGATTTGGCACTGAGAAAAAGTTGCTTTCTGACCACCTGTCGGTGGAACTAGGGGTGTGAAATACGACTGTAGGTACAGATGTGTCCATAGCTTTGTGGGGATGCCTACCCAAAGGACAGGCTCAAAAAGAGCCAAAAGACAAAAGCTGCAGCACGAGAACAACACTGGAAAATGCAGCAATGGCACAAGAAGAACTACAATGAATTATGATAAAACACAGCACCACCAAATCACAAAGAAATAGGAGAAGAGGATGGGTGTGCTACCCCTCCTGCTGCAGTTTTTGTTTAGCTTGTACCAGCCTCATGCTGGTCATGCCTCATGTGGAAACAGAGTGCTACGACATCCATCTCAGGTGGAGTAGGTACAGTCCACATATGCAAATGTCAGGGCATTTTAGCATATTTCTTGAGATTTGGACCTGACTTGCCTCTTGTCAAACAGACAAGTCTGTAAGAGACCACACATAGGACTTGAGTTTGCTGTTGAGCTATTTTTCTACATTTGCCAGTTGTTTGACATGATTCATTAACTACTACCCATGAATCTTGATTTTTTCTTATCTCCAGACACTTATTCTGATTGTTTTGGCCTTTCAGCCCCACTAGGTGAAACCACATCCCAGAACCTGCTTCTTGAATAATTCAGGATTACAGAATATAGAACCCAGGTCGCAGAGCAGCAATCAATCTCCAGCAGCATAGATGGCTGCTGAGAGAAAAGCCTTCTCTGAGGACAGCTAATATGTCAAGTTCACTGTGCTTTGCTCCCCTCCTGATGTTACTGCACTGTCTCAGTCATCCACAGAAATGGCAAAGGGAAGGATTGTCCCAGCTGAGGAACTGGGCAGAGCACTCACGCTGTGGATCTGTCCTTCGTGCTGGCAGAATCCTTCGGCTCGGGAGGCACACTCAGGGCAGCACTTGTTGGAGGCTATTCGGAGCACTTCTCCCTAAAAAGAGACAGGATTCCAACAAGTTGACATCAAACAAGGACTTTAACATGAAGGTGAAGCCATGAGACCTTGCAGGCCCTGGTGCTCTCAGGTCAGAAAGGAAAGGTGTCAAGTGAAATACAGAATGCTGCTGCACCACATCCCCTGGCTCAGAGAGGCGGCGCCTCGCTTTGTGTATTTGACATTTTACCCTCAAAACAGCAGCAGAATTTACACCCTAACAGTACAATTAGGCATTCCCCAGCCAAATTAGTTTTTGAAGAATAGAAAACACATCCAAGAGGAAACTCAAGGTTCTTCACTGAAAGGCCACTGAGAAACACAGGATAGATGTTGCTGAAACAAGATTTGCAACATTTACATAAATCTCATAATAAGCAGATAAGAAATAAACCATAGAGAGGGATGATGATTCCTGACCTTGCTCATCAGAGGGTAGTTCAGCCTTGAAGCATGAAAGGATTTTTTTTTCCCAAGATCCAAGGTGATCCTTTTCAATGTTTAAATGAGCAGATGTTTTTGGAACACTTAAACATTTTATCTTTAAGATTGCCTGTGTCAAAGAGTCACACAGATTCATTTCACACTATAAACCTATTTCCCTTCATGAGTTTTAAAGTGGCCACCTTTTCATTTATCTGATTTTTATCATTTTATCTAGGGCACTCATTACAAGGTGTGCCATGACAGCACTTTATTTCCCTCCCCTTTAGCACAAAAGTTCCTAATAGTTCAGTCTAGCTTTAATCAATACACAGCGATAGTAATAGGGAAAACCAGTAAGAATCAGAATTATTTCCTCATTAGTGCTGTCATATTGGGAAACATTTTAACCTGCCTCACAAAGCCATATAATTATACTGACAGAGCCTCTTTAAAACACTCATTTTCACTGCTATTTGTGCACTCTACCCCAGCAATCCAGATGTTAATGCAAGACCAATTCCATGGCCAATTAATGAAGACCCAGACAAAGACAAGCAGGAGACAAGGAAAGCTCAGCAACCATCACGAGGAAGAAGAAGCTGGAAGACAGACAATCTCAGCTCTGTTGTTGCTCAGCAGAGTGGAAAGTGCCCATCTGCATCTTCCAGGGAGCCCCAGCCCCACCTTCAAACGAAGTGGGACTGGAAGCTGGGCTCATGCTGGGAGGTTCGAGCCCAGTTCAGGGGCTTCCTTTGAGATCAAGCTGCTCCAACACCCGGCCTCTGGCGAAGGGGACAAAGGCTTCACACGCCATGTGTTTTCACTCTGAGGAGGAGTGGAAGGACCCTCAGCCTGTGCCTGGCTCTGGGCAGTCCCACATGCTCGCCCCTTACCTTCTGGAAGTCACACTGAGGGGGTTTGCAGGCTGTAGGCTCACAGGTGACAACACTGCTCCGGCAACGGCAGTCTTGGCAAGAATCCGGCTTCCAGAACGTGCCATTCTGTTGGAAAATAAAGTTGGAAATGAGACACAAGCAGCATTAAGGCATGTCCTGTTTTAACAACACGTCTCAAACAACTCCATAGACACAGGCTGGAACCAAGGCCCCCTCCCTCCAACACGCTTATCGGGCCCAACGTTGGCACTTTTCACTCGACAGCTTCCAACACACAGCTGAAAGACAAGGTCCTGCACGGTCAATGATCAGCTCCAACGGCAAGATAATCCAACCTCCAAGAACTCCAGGTGATTACAACATCCCTGGAAAAGTTCCCTGTAACCAAGCTCAGACTGTTTGCGCTGCAGGTTGATCCCAGCTTGTGCTGAGGCAGCACAGGCAGGTCTGAGGCGATGCTGCTCCTGGACACGTGGCCAGGTGTGAACAGGCCCTACCTGGGCACGTGTGTTCCAAAGCACCACAAAGAAGACTCTGGCCCAGCAGACAGCCTGACAGACCTGGAAAGAGCTGTCGCCCCAGCTCCATCAGTGCACCCAACTGGAACACCCACAGCTAATTCTCAAGGGTTTTCACCACCCGTGCTTGACCCCCTTCCGTTCCCTCCACGCTGAGGTCATGATCCCACGCCGCCTCCACAAGAAAATGGGAAAAGCAGGATCAGTTTCTCATCTGAAACACTCTTTTCTGCTAGACAATTCCCGTCCTTGTTGAATAGACAAACACTGGGCTAAACTCACACCACACAGGGCGTTTTCCTGCGTAGGATGGACAGTCCCTATCCCAGCCAACCAGCCTCGTTTTTAATGGATTTGCAAGGAGACCAGACCTTGCTGCTCATTTACACGATGTAGTGATTTAGTTCAATTTACTCCCAGGGCAAAGTATGACTTAGGCAAATTAAGCTACGGAAGGATGATTAACAGTTGACTGCTACGAGCACATTTACAGCTAACTACTAAAACTGTTAAGCATAATGATAAAATACTGAAATGTGCCTTAAAGGGCCATTAGGCTGCTTAATGAGAGAAAAAAAAACCCTGAAAAACCAGGCCACTTGCTCAGGCACTTCTGTCGAGTGCTAGATCAAGCATGTCAAACAGTGGGATAGCCAAAAATATTGCCAAAAAAATCCTTGTGTCTCTCCCCTGCTTTCCAAAAGCGCTTCTCCCACCTCAAACTGTGCCCCTCTCTTGTGGTAAAGGTCATGCACAGGTTGCAAACACTCCATCAGCATCACAGATTTAACATCACTCTGTTAAAGGAATGATGGCAGCAATGCTGCCCTCAGAAGGTGCACAGCCCCTCGGGGTAAGGCACCAACAAGGCAAAGAGGGATGGTAATTCCTGCTCAGGAACGCAGCTGGTTCTCCCCTCGCTCACACACAGCTGCAGAACAGAAACCCTGACATCATCTCTGCCAGCAGATTTACGGTGCAGTTAGAGAAGAAATGAAGGTTAAGTGATGTGTGTGCCAAGCTTTAGCTAACACACACATCGGAGTTAACTCATCCCTGCTAGCTTCTGCGGCGCTCTGCGTTTGAAATCTGGCAGCTCCCTGCAGGGAAGCCAGCTACAGGGTAACCAGGAGTGGGAAGGGAGGGGGCACACTTAGTGCCTCATCTCTCAGTTCTCCTAAATCTTCTGTAGCCTCTTGTGCTTATCAAAATTTTTTAAAAAAGAAAAATAATTTCCACGGTGGTAGAATAACGAAAGGACTCTCACGGCACAAGGCCAGCACAGAGCTACTCACGTTTTGAGATGTAAATGCTCCGGTCTGCAGTAAGAAAACCCCTCTTTGGTCTTCTTCCTCCCCTGTTTTCTATCATAGCCCAAGCAGGCTGGCTCCTAAGGGCTCAAATCAGCTGCTTCTAAATTCCTTTTGCCAGGTACCGGATCAAAATCGACATTTCTCTGCAGAGTTTTAAAAATTCATTATCTAGTTAATAGTCAGGAAACTACCACCACCTGATTTGTTGGGATATGAGAGTCTTCTAAGCACCTCACCGGTCTCAGCGTCCAGGTCTTCGGACAATTCAACATTCAGCTTAAGATTCCTGGCAACAGACCTAAAATCCAGTTTGGAAAGTTTGGATCCCATCTATCTGTCCTGTTGTGAGGCTTTGTTAGTGCTCACCCACCACCTACAAGGACACTTCAAAGCTCCCAGGCAATACAGTTTTAAACATAAAGCAAGACTTTTCAGTGGACGCTTAAGGAACTGCTGGAAATCTGCCTGACGTCTTCTCCAAGGCTCTCTGCCTCAGTGGACAAATTATCTGCTGCAACCTAAGTGCTGGATTCCAATCCTGTTGAGAGTGTATTTTTATCAATGACAATTTAAGGGGCTTTTTCCTTACAACTTCTAATATAATTAACAGTATAAATAATGAAATACCATGCAGAGAGCACTTTGAAGACGGAAAGCACTCCTTAAGCGCCAAGTAGGGCCATTATAATTTATTAATTCCCTGGATTTCCCTACATCAAAAGAAGAAATTATACCTCATTCAACTGAATTTTAAAACACCACACTGCAAGAGGAGATAGATCTACATTACTCGGGCCAGTCTGCAGAACAGGGGCCAAAAGAGCAAGAAATGCTCACAAACCTTTCAAGCTTGCAGACCCAGACCAAGACGAAATGAAATAAAACTGGAGACATAGGAGCACAGTGTGAGCCTGTGATGGGTTTGGAGAATACTGATGAGGATTTAGAAAAAGGCAGGGGAGAAAAAGATAAAAGAAGGAGGCAAGAACACAAGCAGCAGTAAAAGCAAGGAAAAAGCTAAAGAGACAAAGAGCAGACGTGGAGAAGAGGGAGCCCAGAGCAGCTGTGAGTGCTCCTGGTTTGCTGCTGTCACCCTGTCACATTAACCAGAGCACAGAAAGACCTAAATCTCTTGGACCACAGCTTTTTCAACTGGCTATCGTAACTTCAGACAGCTGCACCTGTCCCTCCTCTACCTCAGCAAAAAAACCCCAACAAATCAAAAATAATCAGAGTCTGCTATTAATATGTGAAAAGCCTCAGTAATTTAATCAGGTGCCACTTAGAATGGGATATCATCACACCAGATTACAGTCTGTGTGCTATTCTGGTGCAGTGACTGGGGAAATAAGAAGCATACAACAGCTGGTTTGTGTCCCCTTCCCAGCTCTCACGGCCTCCTGAAAATATCCAGTCCATCCCTAGAATGTCACTGGATGCTGAGGTGTCCCCTGCAGCATGCAGGACCTGTAAAGCTGGGCACTGGCGTGGTGGCATTGCTGCAATTGCTAAGCAGGGTGAAGGCAGCAGAGCACAGCTGCAGCCTTCCTGTCAGCCAGGGGTCGAGCTGCAGATTTGTAGTGTTGTCCAAAAACAAAGGGGTTGTTGCTCATCATGTACCCCACTAATTATCTGATGATGGTGAGGGGTCTGGAGCACCTCTCTCATGAGGAGACGCTGCGGGAGCTAGGCCTGGTTAGTCTGGAGAAGACTGAGAGGGAATCTCATCCATCCATACAAATATCTCCAAGGTATGTCAATAGGATCGTGGCAGACTTTTTGGTGTGCTCAGTGGCAGGACAAGGAGTAACAGCCACAAACTAAAACACAAGAAGTTCCACCTCAACACGAGGAAGAACTTGCACGAGGATGGCCAAGCACTGGAACAGCTGCCCAGGGAGGTCATGGAGTCTCCCTGTCTGGAGACATTTCAAGCACCTGGATGCATTCCTCTGTCACCTGCACCGGTGACTCTGCCTTGGCTGTAGGCTTGGACTGGGTGAACTCCAGAGCTCCCTTCCAACCCCAGCTATTCTGGGATTCTGTGATTAACTCTCCAAGGGGCTGCCGGACTCTGCTTTGGGGAGCAGGGAGGTCACACCACAGGGAGATGCCCCGAGGGAGCTCCGAGTCTGAGTGCCAGGCCGGATTTACCTCCCAAGTCGTTCCTGTGCCAGAGACGACTGAGAGAAGGCAGGGATCGGGTGTCTAAGAGGAGGAATTCCAGGCTGCTTTGTTGAAACGGCAGGCAGAGCCCGGAGCAATTACACTTTTGGTAACAATTACCAGCATCGCCCACCGGCTGCCAAGCGAGGAGCCTTGGCAGCGCCGCAGCGCCGCTTTCATTTGTCATTTCCACTCCAATTACGTGACAATGCCAGGCAATTGGCAGGAGAAGCCCAAAGGAAGGGGAAGCGGAGAGAGCACTGCACGGTGTGCGGGGATACCCGCTAATGGAGCGATAAGGAGACGAAAGTACTTCAGAGACACACAAAGGATTCCCAGTGTGCCATTCGGGTTTGGATTTGGTGTTTTATCTCTGGCAATGGGGAGCTGTTGCTCTGCTGAGTGTGTTTTCAGATCTGGGATTTGCTGGCATATAATAGAAACTCCTTGACGAGGGGGTTTTAATGGGCTCATTCCAGCACACCCGCAAGCAGAGAACAACACAGGAACGACTCGGCTCGGAAATCAAATGGAAATTCAGCTCCTCTCCGTGGGAACAGTTCTAATCCTACAGCCCTAGGAGAGCACAGAGCAGTTAAGGCAAAGCGCGGGGCTTTATTAACAACACAGCAACATGGACACACTGTTTCAGGAATTGGGGACTAGCTCTCCCCTTCTTCAGGGAATTAATAAGTTACAAAAATAAAACAAGGTACTGTTTTCACAGTTCAACTGTCTGCTACATTTCCAGCTGTTAAAGTCTTTCACCAGTTGTACTAGCCTTGTAAAAATCAAGTCTAAAAATAACATTTCCCAGTAGTGCTAAGATATTTCAGAGATACGATATTCCAAAATGTTCTTCAAATACTTAGGTGCTGTTGTAATCTTTATCCTATCTTTCAGACAGACACAGAAGCAGTTGCCAGGAAAGGACCCCAATGAACCAAATGCAGAGAAAACAGGGCAGAGGGAGTAAAACTATGGTTTAAAATCGTTGGTTCTAACCAGGATTTAAATCAGCACGCAGAGATCTTTGTTCAGATCAAAAGGTCAGTATTTTGGGAGCAGCAGTGTTTCTTTAGAAAGGTTAATGCCTTTTGGTTTGTCACTATTAGATTCACTCAATGCAACTTGCAGCCTGTTTGCAAATTTCTTCTCCCATTAAATCCATCTATAAATGGACATGGTGAATGACTGGTAGCAAAAACAATGACTATTTTCTCCCATTTTCTTATGCTGCAGGTTTTTTCCATGCCCAATTGTGTGTTGAGTTTGATGAATTGCACACACCAGCAATTCTCCTCAGCATCCAGGAATAACATTTGGGGTCCTTCCTGCTGGTTTTCCTCCCCTTTACCCAAATAGTTCCTAACCTGCCAACTGGCAAATTCCAAATATCCTCCCCCAGAATGACTTTTGAATGGATATCAAACTGTTAATGGATGGCAGACCTGGAGTGCTTGATTGAACAGCTGTGGAAAAGAAGGGAGGTAAGAGATTAATTTAATCTAAACTTGATCACAGCTTTCATGATAGCACTTATGACAATATAATGGCTATTTCTGGAGCAGCAGGAGTGTCCATCTCTGCTGTGTGATGCTCTGGATGTGGGTGTACCTGTGGTAAAGCACCAAGGAGGTGATGTTCTGCTCCCTTCCAATGTTGCTTCTTGTTCAAAAATTGAACCTGGCAGAGCAACCGGGGCGTCAGCAGTCAACGGCAAGTGTATCCCAACAAAGATGTGTCAAATGGTAGAGTGAAACTGCCAGCAGGATGTGGGATTTCAATCAAAAAGGCAGGTTATGGTGGGCCAAACTGCATCTAAGCTGGGGCAGAGTGAACAAGGGAGACTAAGCCCTNACAGGTTATGGTGGGCCAAATGCTTCTATGCTAACTGCATCTAAGCTGGGGCAAAGTGAACAAGGGAGACTAAGCCCTTTATCCCATTTCTAACAACAAAAACCACTCCCATCGGCCATGAAAATCCTTGCAGCTGATTCAGCAGAGAAAGGAAATTTCCTTCAGTACCTGTCACAGGCCCTCAGAAGCTCTGCACGAGGTGAAATGTAACTCTAATTCTACTTCTTGAAGGCAACAGTCCACTCTGGAGCAATTTTGCAAGCCGTGTCAGCAAATATACAGCTATCTCCAATTCCAGGCTGGATATTTAGGAAGTATCCTTTCAAAGGGAGGAATTACATGCCTCGAATCCTGCTATTGTCACTGTGGGTCCAAGCACAGTAATCTCCCGTACAGCTCCCAGAAAATACAACCCTTTATGTCCTTATCTTCCATCTCAGCTCCCCATGTGGCACATTAATAAACTGGTTCTCTCTTCCAAAGGGAAAGAGGACCCCTGCACAGTCATTAATCTTGGAGAACAAAGGCTTCATTACTGAGCAAAAATGATGAAGAAAAGCCTGTAGGATTAGGAAGTGTGCAGGTTGTCCTCATGTCCTCCAGTATTGTTTCCAGAGCCTCTGGTTCACTGGGAGCTGTTGAGATTCAACAAGGTGGTGGTTTTATGACCAAACCAAATAAAAATAAATGGCAGCGAAAGGTGGGCGACAGCTCAGTGTTTGACTCAAACACACAGGCTCCTTGCTGCCTTCTCTTAAAAATGAGTCAATTAGTTGACTCTGGCACACAGAAACTACAGGTTCAAAAACAAAATCAGGCTTAAAATATTCTGAAAAGGGCAAAGAATATATATGTATTTGTATGCTTCAATGTTGGGAAAAGCATGATCAAGTTCATTGGGATCAAGAGTGACAGCACGGAAGGAAGGAGAAAAGAAGTTAAGCAGCACAGTCCTTGGCATTCACTGGGTCACACATGCTTTTAAAATGATGATTTTTTTACAGTGACAACAAAATCACACCAAACAACTGAGGAGAACTACAGCTAATTACCTCTTGCTCTATGAAAGACGAAATGCCAGGGGTACAAAAGCTTATCCTGTTCAAGAGCGGTGAGCAGACCGAGGGAGAAGAGGCAAAACCTGTGGAATAACACCAACAGGGGAACAGCCGTGGCCAGAAAGGGCAGAGGAGAAAAAAGTAACTCCAGGGCTGGAAAGGGTGGTCAGATGAATCACAAACCATTGCTTTTCAGGGAGGAAGGCGTAAGAAACAGTTGTGTGATGCATTTAGACTCCCTCCCATGAGGCAGATAAAAGATAAACAGAGAAACTGGGCATGGGTCGGTACCAGAATAGAAGTACCAGTCTATTAATTAGCATGAGTAGCCATCAGTCAGAAACAAATCATATTATCCACTGGTAAGTGGCAGCACTTGACAGCAAACAAACTGCACATGTATTCAAGCTCATGCTGGAACAGTTCATTTTGCTTTCATTATTCAGAAGCACTGTGTGAAAGGCCATGGCAAAGAAAATATTTATTTAAAATTAAAACCCTGTAATCCTATCTAAAGTATATTTACTTTTTCAATGCATAACACCAGGATCCTGTGACCCTATTTCCAATACAATGCCAGGGAGATGTCAGGAGTTGCTCTGAAAATAACCATGATCCATACTTCGAGCATCCCTCCAATTTGCTCCCTTTACCACAGGTCCTTTTCTACAGAAAAACTGATTTTACAAAACTTGACTGTCCACAGGAGAAGCAAGCTCAGGGACAAAGATTACCATAACCTCTACATCTCCTGCACACGAATTTTTGTCTCTCACCCCCTTCTCAGTACTTAACATCTCGCTCAGAATAAATCTGCGGTGAAAGCTTGAACAGTTTACATGGCATGCCCGTAATGGGGGCTGGAGCAGGAAGGGTAAGAGGGAGCACATGCACAAGCACTCATTTAGACTCTTGAAAACAGCCTGGGGTGTTCCTAAGTCTCTCCAATGCTCATAGTTTAAAAAAGGGACAGTTTTATATCAAAGTGCTTGGCTCCTGCACTGTAGTGATGTCTTAATCTACAGAAGCTGCTCCATGAAATATTGAGCAGAGGCAAAACGTATGCATCTCTAAAGTTCAGGCTGAGGAAGAAAATGCATCTTCCCTCCATCCTCAGGCAGCAAGAATGGGTTGGATATTACAGTAAATAACACCTGAGAACGTGCTTTTGTTAACCATTTTAATTCTACTTCTTCAATAAGCTTGAACGAGTGCTTGTTAACATGTTTTTCAAAGTACATCTCTGGGGTAAATCAAGCCTCAGGCATCAATGGCCACATGGATTCAGCAAGAGGAGTAACACAGAACTTTCCTCACATCCCTCTCCATGCCATGGATATTTGCCAGGCTGAAGATACTGCTGGCTGACATGGTGTGAGCCAATTCCCGTCAGGCTACTTCACGCTTGGTTAGAAATAATTGCTGCCTTGTTACAAATTTAATAATGACACTGTGATACAGCAGAACTCTTCCTTGCAATCTTCTTCTCTTCCTTCCCGAAGAAGATGTGAAACAGATTAACCACTATGCATCCCAGGTACTTGTAATTAATTTTTTTTTCTCCTCAAAGAAGGAAATCCCATTTTCCAAGATTTTGTTCATGTAGTTTCTACATGGCTTAAGAAATATCTCACAATGCTTTTAACTCTAGGTTCCTGCAGGATCCCAAGGTTTTTAGGTTTTCTTCATCTGCATCTACTTTGAGAAGGTCTCAAAGCAGAAGAGTCCCACACTTGAAGGCTTGCCTGTACCCTGAATGAGTCACAGATTCCCTGAAGAATGAAGAGATTTAGGAAAAGCGACACAGGAAACACTCATGAGGGAATTGTCCTCTCTGCTGAACGGGTTTGGAATGAAAAGCCCAGGATGGAGAGGGAGAGAGATTATTTCACACTCTCCTTTCCTCACCTTCATTCCCACTGTGCCATGAATGCAGGCAATGCAATCACCAGCCTGGCACCTTCCTAGAGCTATAGAAATCCCACACCAGGTACAAACAGGACCTGGCTGATTGCAGAGATGAACTCAGTTCTAAGGAAGAAGCCCCCAAAGGGACAGCAGGTTCATCTCCTTTCTGCACAAGACTTATTTCTAAGAACACCACAGCAAAGCACAAAGGAACATTCCCGGAGCTACAAGTGCTTAGAGCAGCTCCAACCATGAGCTTTGTTTCATCACACCCATCTCTCCTGAAGATCTTGGTGATGGGAATTCCCAGCAGCAAGGCCTTGGTGCTACCAATACTTTCAGGTGTCTCTCTTTCTGTTACTCTCTATGCTTTCAAAACCAGCAGCACGTAAATAAAGCACAACCTGACAATAAAAAAGGGTAGAGGATTTAGAAAAATACTCTGTTGTATTTTTCCTTCCTTTCCCATCCCTTTTTTTCCCCCTCAGCAAAATAAAAAAATGAGCTGGGAGATTCAAGACTGCTGAATTCCCTTCCTTTCCTGCACTGCTCTTCCACTCCTCTGCACTGGCACACTTCCCAGAGGTCTATGAACAACAGCGTGGATGGATGGCTTTTCCAAACACCTGCATCCATCATTTGATTCAACCTCCAGAGGCCACATTCTTCCCTGCATCTTTAGTTACTTTTATCTTAAAAAGACAAAAGGGAAGTAATGTGGGTCACCAGAGTGAAGCTGGCAGCCAGGCTCCCTCCTTTCCTGCCTGCAGGGAAGCAAACTCCCTGGTTCAGCTGTGCCCGGATCAGCCATAGCTCCTGGACTGCACCAACCCAGAGGAAAGCACACCCCAAATCACAGCCTTCACCTTGTGCCTGATGTTTCCTGCTCAGGGCCATGAGGAATGTTGTTTCAGGCTCTGGAAAGAAACTGCCATAATGGGCAGTCATGGTGAGACAGCCCATTTTTCAGGAGCTTGGGAACAGCAAGTATTTCAGTGCTCTTTCCTACAGTGCAGTAAATATTGCACTTTAAATCTACCTGACAGCTGTTTAAGTCCTGCTAGGAATCCAACCTTTAGGTTCTGGGATCTGAAATACAGCTGAGCTGTGCCTGCTCCACCCCTGGGAGTGTTTAAAGCCAGGCTGGATGAGGCTTGGAGCAACCTGGGATAGTGGAAGGTGTTCCTGCCCATGGCAGAGGGGTGGAACTGGCTGAGCTTTAAGGTAATTTCTGACTGTCTCCTATTTCTAGGAATACACAACCGTCCTTGCACAAGGAAATGTTGAAGAGAGGACGTGCAGTGACAGATGAGTGGGAAGCAGGTGCATTATCACCTTCCAGGACAAACGTGCTAAAATAGCAGCTAAACCCAGTGGGAATTGCAGCCATCCAAGCATCCTCTCCTCAAAACACGCACCAGACAGCTTCAGATTGAAGGGAAGACTCCTAAAAACAAAGAGGAAAGCAAGCGTGGAACTCTTTTTAACACAGCACGCTAAAAATCCTCCAGCTTCCCCTCACCTTCAAGAGGCCAATGATGCTTGATGAAAGCTTCAAGACAGCCAGGGCTCTCCCTGCAAAAGCAGATTGCTCCAGGGAAATCCCAAATTCCCCAGCCCACACCATCTCCCACCGGGCTGAGATACTGAGACAGCCAAGACGCACTGTTCTTGGAAATGAGGATGTACAAAGGCAGACAAAAAATTGCTTAACCCCTTATTAATCTGCAGAACTTTCCCGCCACACGATGAAGAACTGAGAGAGGCAGAATTTTGGAGCCTAGCTCGGAGCACGCTCGACTTGAAAACAAGCCAACACATGGATTTTTTTCCTAGCTTTCCCTGGATGATTAACCTGGGCACCACTCCCACATCTGCAGACACAGTACACCAAGACTGAAGTGCCCATGAGCTACTACGTGCACAAGTCCTATCGTGTCCACCCCACCCTCCCCACCCCACCATTTGCAGGGGAAAAACAGAGGTTTATAGCAACAGAGAGTCCTCCTCTCAGGGTAGATGATTAGCTATGCCACTTGAGCTTTCCCAGACATTGTCACAGCTGCATTTCCACCTTGGGTCTGCAAGAGTAAGGGAAAACGTCACCCAGGATGCCAGGAAGAGGATGGGGTTTTAGTCATGTTGCCATGCTGAACTGAACATGTCTGGCTCCAAGAGTAAAAAGGAGGAGGACCTGGGGCAGAAGGACAGCAGACAGGCCCCCAGGTTCCTTGCTGGACCTCCAAGCCATGGCCAGGGGAAAGAAAAGAGACTTGTACTTCCAATAATCCCCCCTCCAGCAACATCACCTGCTCGGAATCATCAGCACACGGTTCCCACCCCATTGCAGAGGATAAGAAAAGATCCCACAGAGTGTCCAAGCCCCAGAGCCTGCTGGGAATGTTAATCCAGCCCCACGCCGTGACCCCGAGCAGCCCTGCTATGTGCACTCAGGGCAGAGCTGAAATCCCCAAGCCTGGCAAGGGGCTGCTTTGGGAAAACACAAAGTGCCTTCAGAAAACCCATAATATCAGGGGTCACTGCAAAATGCTTTCACTCTGGGGGAGGGAAGCATTCTTCACATCTTCTTACAATGTCCTTCTTTCCTGTCATTTCTCCCTCCTTCTCCGTGATATTTTTCCATTTCTTACAGACATCATTCATTATATTCTTAATATTGAGCCCATTTTACATCATTTACCTTTCCCTCCTTGTTTTGGGGGTTGGCTCTGCTAACTGCCGTAACTTTCCAAAACTTCACCTGCTGTGGGACGTCACACACGACAAAAGGAAAACCCAAATTTTGCCGTCATGGCGCCACCTCATTAATCAAATCTCTCCACAATTTTCAGATTACAGAGCCAATTTATCTTTCAATATTTCAGTTTTTATATTTTCCCAGAACGTACAGAGACTCTGAAAGAAGATGACATTTTACTGCTGCTTTGAAATACCTCTGAGGAAAAACAGGGTGAAGTATTCCAGTGAACCACCTTGTCACAGGAAAACATTTGTTTCCAACACCTAACAGCTCAAAGGAAAATCACTTTAGACAACGGACAATTTCTTCATGGACCAGAATGTAAAGCAGACCCAAGCCTGCCAGTTTTGCTGACCCAAAACCCAAGGACTGCAAGCAATTATTGCTCTCAATGAACAGTCACAGCAGCCAGTGCGACACTGGAAAAAAATCAAAAGCTCATACACGCTTAGGGTAAGAAATAATATCACATTTTCTCTCCAAAATGTCTCCTGTGGATGCCGTGTTCTAATTTTTAGCTGGTCACAAGTCCCATCCCAAAGGCTGAGATTTTGATTTGAGCAATGCCAACGTAATGTAAAACAACCTGAATATTTCAGATGGATGGGGCTGGCAAGTCCCTTCCTTCCAGATGTCATTTAAATTTTATAGAGAGGCATAAGAGAAGTGATTTATGCAAGATGGAAGTCCTAGGAGGAGCAGCCTGTCACACACAATACTGGTACTTTGTCCACTGCTCCAAAGTAACAGCAAATTGCACAAATTCCAAGGAAGAAGAAAGCAGGGAAAGTCTCAGGAAAGTGGCAGAGAAGCAGAGCTCTCCACTTGTGTTTCAGCAAGCTGGTAATGAATGATGGCCACTCCTGCTTGGTGACCTTCATAAAACAAGCTGGCAGTATCAGCTTTATCCCTGCACGGCCACAGGTCAAAATCACATTGGGAAACAAAGGCCTCCCTTAAATGGCAATTCCAGCACAAGAGACAAACCCCAATGAAATCTTAAGAGGGTGAAGTGATCTTTGATCTCCACAAAGCACTTTGATCAGACAGCCAGGAGCAGCCAAAACCTGTGGAAGTTTTGGTTGTGATGTGCCCTTTGTTAGCAATTTTTTCAAGACAAGTATTCAGCACCAATAATTTGCTTGAATAACACAACTTGCTTGATCTGTCCAAAATCTCTGTCTGTAGGAGCCAGGAATATTTGCTGGCAACTTGAGAACCTGGCTGTTTCATCCTCAAGCAGGGTGCCACACTGAAACTCATCCAAGAACTGTTAGTTCGGAGAGAATTTATAACAGTGAGCAACCACATTCCTCATCAGGGGAACTATGTATCTTCAGAAAAAAACCTTTAAGCAAGACTGTAAAGAGGAATAAGAGGATGTGCTCCACAATGAATTCTTTACAAGGGACCAGCTAAAGGCAGACAGTTGCCCTTCTGAAGGCCATTTTAGTGTCTGCCACAGGGCAATCCAGAAATAAAGCCATGGCTCGTCACTGCTCAAACACTGCAGTCCGACAAAGTCAGCAGAATCACACCCTTACTCCACTGTGAGATTTTCTTCTTCTCCCGGCAAAACAATTATTCCTGCTGGAGTTAGTTCAGGCGAGCTCTCCTCCCTCTGCATCCGGCTAATGAATCAAAACCAAACCCTGCACTTAACAAAACCCACGTCTGACCCTGCATCAAAGCTGTACCTTGCCCTGCTTTGATTCTCCTGCAGATAAACAAAATAAAACAAGTCTCTGGTCTACAGTGCTCTCATTTCGTCCTATCCCCCGGGCAAGTTGAACTCTGGTCCTGCTAAGGTTGGGGGCACTAGAAATGCCCTTGTATAAACATTTGGCTTGTCTCAATTACTTGATCTTTGTGTGTTCAGCATTTTACAGACACATGAGCAAGTACAGGCTTCCTCTCCCCTCTTTCTCTCGTTGCCACTTCATACCTGCTTAAATTCAAGGCAACCAATCCTTCTATTAGGAGCGGAGTTAAAGCACAGTTGCAGGGAAAATGGTGTGTGAAGCGCCTGTTTACATCTCCAGTGACTGAGGGAACCATTATCATCCATCCAGTTGTCACAGGCCTTTGTATCATCTGCTCAGGCCATTAGGATTTAATTCTTTTACACGATAACCAACAGCCATTTACTTGTAGGAACTTGCAATTAAGAGCCTCGCGCGTCAGGCACAGCGGTAGGAGCTGGAACATTCATTACCAGCCTTGTCTGTCAGCGCACAAACAGGCACCTGGAATTCCATCCGAGAGAGGGCTCAGCGATGGAGGATTCCGCAGCCAGGCACAGCTCAGCGTGGCACTGATGTGATCAATAAGGCTCTTGGCAACACCATCTCCTACCAATCGAACGGTGCCCAGCTGCCTGCCGAGTCCCCAGAATAACCCAGCTCCCCTCCACAAATCCCGTGGTCATGGCTGAGGAGAGATCTCCAGGGAAGTGCCTTGCTCTGCAGCAAGTACTTTATCCCAAGCCAAGCAGCAATTCCCGGGACTCCAAGGCTGCTTTCCCCTGCATTCATGTGCAGCAGCTATGGCTTGTTACCTCCCTCCAGGCAGAGCTGGGAAAAAATAAGATAGAGCCAACAGTAATTGCACTGTAGCCCAAAGCAGCAAAATGTGTTCCAGTGGGTAACCAGATCCATCAAACCCTGCCAGTCATTCCACCCCGTGAGGTACACATGCACTTCCCCCTTCCTGGAAGTTCGCCCTCAGCACGAGCACTGCTGTCAAAACCTCATTAGAAACCACTCTTTTTTAATTGCTTTTCATTTCGACGTTTTCCCTAATTAGAGACATTTTGGAACTTCACGTAGACCAAGGCAGGTAAGGCGGATGCAAATTAGGACAAGGTTTACCCAGAAGGCCAGAAAACCTACTTTAGTCTTCTCAAAGGAAGAAAAAAAGACCTGGCTCCAAAGCACACAAGTGTCCTGACTTGAGATTTTTTGGAAATCCTCCCAAAGAATCCATGCTTTATAGTTCTGGGGTTTTTTACAGTTCCCAGCAGTGTACCACAATAAGGTTAAGAAGACTGAAAAAATAAAGATTTAAAAATATATATGTATATATTTAACAGACACCTCAAGAAGAAACAAATAAATTAATTACACTCAATGCATGAAAATGCTGTTGATGGAAAATACCTTTCCTGAGCAAGCACAACTCACAGTGATACAGATAAACAGGAAGGAAATGGTGTTAAACAGATGATCATAAACCCAAGGTTTCTTCAGGAATGTTCCTTTTCAAGGCATCTATAGAAAAGTATTTCCCGGGCTTGCCACAGACCTCGCACACAAAATAAACACCTTGGTAAACGGAAATATGTTTCCAGTGTCTAAACTAGCTTTTAATTCCTATTTCCCCCAATCCTTATAGCCATTTGCTCATTTTAGGTATAAACCATCCAAAAAAGAAATGCAAGGACTAAATGTTTGCACATATTAATCTATCAGTCTTTCCTCCCTCCCTGTCCATGTGGACTTCTGCACTGGCAGAACTGGATCCATCCTTCCTGTTGTTTCACCACTCCACCTTTAATCAGCTCAGGTTTTTTTACATGTCTGTTTACTAAAACAAAACTTAAAACTGCACATGAACAGAAGGACACAGTTGTTTGTAAAAAATGCAGCTAAGATCTTTCCATCATTATGGCTCCAGGATTTTATAGGCAGGTCCATTCAAAGCCGGGTGCAATTTGGCTGGGTCTGGACTTGCAGGATTTTACAGGTTTTGGTACCTGATTGGCTGCTTGCCCAACTCTCAGTTTGAGGAAAGCCACGTCCCTCCTTCCTGAAAAACAAGCTAACAGAGATCCCATTGATACTCCACTCATCAGCTCTGTAAAACTCCTCAGGACTAACCCTACACAGAGCACAACACACACGTGCATTTCCCGAGCTGCTCCTGAGGAGAAGGGAGCAAGAAAGAGATGAACAGGCAGCGTTCGGTTGTGCTTCCTACTGCAAGAAGCATTTTTAGAGAAGGACTGAGGACTCCCTTTGGCAGAACAGCTTTGAAAGGAAACGAAAAAGGAATTTTGCAGCATTTCATGACAAATTATAAAAATTCCAGCACTTCCCCTAAGAACATGTGCTGTACCCACTGATCACAGAGGCTGTGCCGTGTTATCTGATGGAGCCCAAAGGCCAAAATATTTCTCTTCACCTGCATCTAAACCATGGGGAGCCAAAAGCAATTCCTCTGAGCACTTATCCCCAGGGCAGTGCAGGGCCAGCCTTCTACTCCTGGATTCCTTAAAGAAGACTTAAAAATGCATTTCAAAACCAAGACTGACTTAACGCCAACATAAAAGCTGAAATGTTTTCACTGCTCGAAATTTACCTTTATTTAAATGATACAACTTTTTCACTTCCTTCATTCACCAAAAAGAGACACTACTGGGCAAGACTGGTTTCTCTTTTAAGCCCTCTTAAACTGCAAGAGAAAGATGACATTTTCGGAAGACAACCTGTTTTCCAAAACAGGTGAGTAAAGTCAGACTCCCAAACCTAATTTTATGCACTGAAGTGTTTGGTGTTACTCTGCAAAAATCCTGTGTTCAGCTGACCATTGACAAGTCTTGTGGAGCCACGGTACAGCTAAAACAGCAGAGGAAAGAATCAACCCATGGTCAGGATCCCTAAATCCACAGCTTAACTTTAGGCTCCTGATCTTGGAAGAGCTACACAAGTCACCCTAAAGCATCTGTCCATAACAATGATTTTGGGAGACGATGGAGGGACAGCAGGGAAAATAATTTTTAAAATATTATCTTGAGAGAAAATAATAAGAAAAAAAAGCACTCTCCTGGGTATTAGATCTCCTATAGTTTCTTTAAGGACAAACTAATATCCACTTTACTCTTCAGCCAGGCAAAGGGTCACACTGAGAGTGCCTGCAGTCAGAAATGTCTAACACAACCCAAACTTTCCAATTCCAAACAGACAACTGAACTAAACAGCACACAAATTTTAGCACTGGCCACCAAGAAGTGTTTTAAAGTAGACACTTGGCTTTTCCTCCTCAGTTAACTCTCCCTGTCTGGAAAAGCTCAGTTAATTAAACTGCCCTTTCAATTCCTCACCATGTCAGTAACTGAGTTGCTAAGGGTGAAATGACGAGTTGCAGATGAATTAATCCCACTGTGGCCCCTGCCATGAACTCTCCCCCCAGACCAGTCCTCCTTCGTGCCCCAGTTCCCAGCCCCAGTGCTGCCATTCACGGGACTCTCTGCTGAGCAGATTTAACTTGCTAAGTCAGCAGGGATTTAGTCACTTTTCCCTGATTCAGGTTTCTGCCTCCTCTGAGGGAGCAGGGGGACACATGAGCACCCCTTCCTGCAGCAGCACATGGGTGCCTACGATTGGGAGCAGAACGAAATGGCACCCTCACATTACCAATGACAGCTGGATCAACTCGCATTTCTTGGACTTTCAACATACAGAAGTGCTTAACTTTCAGATTAAAACACAAACCTGCCGCCAAAGTCAGAACCAAGGCCTCCTATAAATCCTGCAGTGCATCAGTCAATCAACCACAGTGGCCACAAATCAAGCCGATCGTCGGTGCTTCTTCCTCTGCCGTTTCCACAAGTGAAAAAGAAATGGCAAAATGCACGTGGTGGCAGAGTATCAGGAAAGATTGAGCATATCAGATAAACCACGATTTGCTGACTAAGAGGAATTCAGCAAGGCATTAGCAGAAAGTTGTTATTAATTCAAGCTACCAAGGCTTTACCAGATCATAAGTTTAAAAGCTTGTGGCTTAAAATTCTACCATTAAAGCACAAGAGATAGAAGAAATTGCATCATTGGATTTATACACTGAGGATTCTTTTTTTTAACTTCCTACAGAGTATTTTCCTTTTCTATCCCCGTCACACTATCCCATTTCTCATAGATTACAGCCCTGCTACGGCATTTGTTTAATGAAGTTTACACAACATTAGAGGTACTTGATTTAGCTGCCACAGCCACCATCTGTAATTAATCCTCCCAGGAGCCAGGACGCTGCACAGCTTGTTCCTGCAAGCTGGGTTTCTAATGTGGAACAAGCTGATGACCTCCATAATTCTGGTCTCCCATCAGTTTTATGCCATCGTAACTCCTCGGCACTCATTTGGCCACTCACCCCAGCCACTGGAGAACAAGACCCACGGGGAGAGGGTGTAAATCAGGTGGATGTTACCAGCAGGTGGGCAGGAGTCCTTTCCCTCCTTCCTCTCCCTTTTCCCAGAGCAAGGAATAAAGCAGCACACAGTGATTTGGCCATTTCTGTGTATATAGCTCTTACAGAGCAAGAGTTCCGTGCCTGCAAGACGCAGCCTTTAATGCTGGCACAGGGCTGGGGTTTGCCTCCCACTCACTCACACACAGCAGTACCAGTGGAGCAACAGGAAATTCCCTCAGCCTCTCCCTTGACAAGGCAGGGGAGAGGAACACTACCCCTTCCCCAAAACGCTGTCCCTGTGCCACTGTACTTCCACACATTCCACCCCCAAACGGAGCCTGCCTGGTTTGTAATGCAAGGGGGAGCCTGTGCTGGTTGACTCTGCTGAATAAATGAATTCCCGATTCTGCTCCTAAAGCTGTGATTTAACAAAAGTATAACTTTCAGGGGGGAAAAAAGCCAACCATGATTTAAAGATTTCTAGTGATACAGAATAATTCATAGCACACATCGGGAAACTGTTCCGATGATTTCCAATCTTCACAGTAAAAGTCTACCTAGTTCCTAAGTTGAATTTATCTAGCTTTCATTTTCTGGCTACTCCATTTTCTTATGGGTAGAAGAGGTTTATTTATAATAATTTCTGTTCCCTCTGTAGCATTCTACAAATTACCCCTCAACTTTCCCTTTGAGAACTAATGCAGACAGAGCTCAAGTCCCCTGTAACGAGGAATCGTGACTCTCTTTCGGATCCCCTCCATCCCTGTGCATCCCTCCCATATCTCACCACAAATGAACAGTGAAAAATCAGATTAATGTTCCTCCAGCTGTGACAGCAATGCCAAATACCCAGTTAATGTAACACTGCTCCTCCTGAATTGTAAGCCCCTAATACTCGCAGAGGAATTATATCACATCTTAACACTTGAGTGTTAACACACCAGGAGCCCCCAAAAGGTTTTACAAAATCACAGAACCATGGAATCCTTTAGGGTGGAAAAGACCTTCAAGATCATGGAGTCCAATCATTAACCCAGCACTGCCAAGGCCACCATTAACCATGTCCCCAAGTGCCACATCCACACAGCTTTTAAATCCCTCTGGGAGGAGGACTCCACCACTGCACTGGGCAGGCAGTTTCCATGACTTTCCACCCTTTAACTGAAGAAATTTTCCCTAAAATTCAATGTAAATGTCCCCTTGTACAACGTGAGGCTGTTTACTCTCATCCTGTCACTTGTTACCTGGGAGAAGGGACTGATCCCCACATCACTCTGACCTCCTGTCAGGGAGCTGTAGGGACAATCATGGTCCCACCGAGCCTCCTTTTTACCAGGCTGAGCCCCCTCAGCTGCTCCTCATCAGACTTGTGCTCCAGACTCCTCCCCAGATCCATTCCCTTCCCTGGACATGCTCCAGAACCTCAGAGTCTTTCTTGGAGTGAGGAGCCCAAGATTGTGCCCAAGATGTGAGGTAGGGCCCTGCCAGTGCCCAGCACAGAGGGACAGTCACTGCCCTTGTCCTGCTGGCCCCACTATTTCCAATAAAAGCCAGGCAGTTTGTATCCTGCATTCAAACGTATTATATCTTAATGTGAGTTGGTTTTTTTTTAAATAATACTGAAGTGTATCTTTTTTTTCCTCTTTCCGAAGGCCTGAAGATCCCCCCTCTAATTCATCACTGCCCAGAGCCAGTTCTTTGGGAACAGAAACAAAAACACAACTGGTCCTGGCCTCTGGGGCAAGATAAGAAGGAATGAATGCTTTTGTGGTAGGTTCCCAAGCTGAGCTGCTATGCATGCCCAAAGGACTCGTGTGCAAACACGTTTAGTGACTCCACACCATAAATCACTGCTTTCCAAAGCAAATCCAGCTTTGTATTTGTTTTGTGCACAAATCAGGCTGAGATAGACAACAAGGAGCAAGCCCTGAGCTTCTGAATCTCTCCGCAGAGGGCTTACTTAAACAAATGAGATTTCCTCTCCTGGGGGCTGGGATGAGGACTGCTCTGAGGAAATTAGGATGGGTGTCGGTGACAGATCCAAGACACATCAGAGATATTTGCTTCTCTCCCAAATACCTTCACCTACAACCCCAGCAAAGGTGACAGGTTTATCAGAGCTGGCCTAAAAAACTTTCAAAAAAACAGCATATTTTGAAAATGAACAAACCCCTTGATGCATGGTCTCTACTGTTTGATAAATTCTGCAGGACCTTTCTGTAGGTTTCTTTTTTAGCTGCTGTTCCAAGGAACTACCCAAAATCCTGCCTTCACCACCAACTGCTCTTCAGATTTGGTGTGCACAAAACATACAGCATAACACCTGGCAGAAAACAAACCTCCAGCAAACCCCACAGCACAGAAACACAATCAACCACTGTTTAGATCAGCTTCCAAGTTGGTTTTTTTTTAAAGGGTACACACACCTTTCCCAAAGACTTCATACAGGAGGTGCATACCTGCTTTTAACACTTCAAAGGGTCAGGGTAGGTGCCCTTGGCTGATCTTCCCCTACAGGACTTAAACTCTGGCCTCCACTGAGTGTGTCAAGTCCCCAGGAAAGTCTTTTTCTTTCCCCAGGTCTGTAAAAAATTGGATGAAATTGGGAATAGGGTCCTGTAAGCACAGCTATTTAAAAGTACTGCAAAAAATGAAAAAAAAAAAAAAGCCTGCAGGAACTTTTATTTATTCATATACATGTTCACATTAAAATGCAAGGGAAAACACTAGGAGAAAGAGAATGGGAAAAGGAACTTTCCTATAGAAAAAACCCTTGTCGGTAATAAAATTTACTTTGTGTGTAAAGGATAACAAAAGACTCCTGCACACCAATCCCACTGCCCTGCTTTCATTTCGAGGTCCCCATATGGACAACGTAGTCAATAAAGTAACAACTGGAACACAAGGAGGCCAAAAGCTCATCAAAAAATCCTCTGGAAGTCTCTATAGAATGGTGATTAAGAGAAAGGGGACATGAGGAGAGGCAAGAGAGAAATGCAGTTTTCTTTGGATACCTAAAATCCCATTTTCCAGTTCCTTCAGACACCTAGGGATCATCACCTTCCTAGCGACCAAACTGACTGTGCCAAGAGAAAAATAAACCCCAGTCAAGGACCTCATTTGACTTCTCAGCAGTCACAGCAACTGCCTTGCCAGGAAAGGGAGACACCAACACACAGCACAGCCAGGAGCTGTTCCCAGGGAAGCCAGAGGCAAAGCACGGATGGATTTCCAATGCTCCAAGCGCCTGGGAAGGCAAGGATAATCATGTTTGATTGCAGCAAGAGTAACCCTGCTGAAACTGCTGCAGGAACACGCACAGAGCACAAACCACAGCCCTTCCTGTCCAATTCAGGACAACAGCACCAGGACACGAATTGCATCCACGCCGAGGACACCGGAATGGGTGAAGGGAACACCTTGCCAGCATCCCAACACCTTTGGTATTCCAGCCTGGACTGCAGCCTCTGGATGCCAGAGCATGCTGCCCCTCACAAAAGTGCTTCATAAGCACAAGAATAACACAGGGAACTGCATTCCCTACTGGGGCAGCTGAGGATTAGGGTGTCTAAAGGCAGCCGAGTGAAGGGAATCTCCATCCCACCTTTAACACATTCCCCAAAGCCAGCTTCCCCTGTAAACTCCCAGATCCAAATCATCTCTTTATGTGCGTGGGTGGGAGTTTGGCTCACGAGAGCCAAAACTTGACAAGTAGGGCCAAGATGAGGTAAGAAAAAGAGACAGGGCAGAGGCTGGGCTTGCTGCAAATCCCTCGCAAGGGAAGTGAGAAGGTAAATCCACACTCTGTCTGGAAAACACCAACTGGCAAAGCAGTTGCCAGCCTGCAGCCCCGTTCATTAAATGAGCTCAGTGGCTGGAAGGCTGACTGCCAGCGCCAGGGTCAAGTGCTCAGCTGGGAAAATGCCCAGCTCCGCCGACATCAAAGCAGCTCCAGCATTTACAGTAGCTGGGGACTCGGGAGTGCAGGAATGTGGGCTCCCCAAATAGAAATGTGCTGCTCATGTTTCCATAAGCCTCACCTAGAGCTTCTCCGCAAGGCTGCAAGCTGGCAAGGCTCCAAACCCCACCTAAATCACTCCAGCACCACTTCCCAGAGACTGAAAGATTAAGCACAGGAACAGCTCTCCCTGCCAGCACGGACGGATATTTCTCATTTTTCTGGTCTGCCCAGCACCCCTCACACAACCCTGCTCTCTCACTCCACACAGAAGCTGCTGTCAACACCATCTCAGGCAGGTTTCCAAATATGAACCCCAACAAATCACAGCTTTCTTGTTGCCACATGGTCACAGCCCAGGGTCTGGGTGTGAGCTGAAACGTGGCTCTGCTGTTTCAGGTGTCATCACTGACTGATGTGGTTTCCACCACAGCAAAGCACACCAGTGACACTTAGGGCACTCCCAATGATATTAAATATCTAAAGCCTTTAAAATATTAGTGCAACCACCTAAAGGGGGAAAGGCTCAATTACCAAGGTTATTTTTTCAGAGGTTGTTGTACGAGATGTGACGGATTTAACCAGATGCTCTCACCATTTCTACTGCAGTGCTTGATAAAATAGCATCTATAAATACACTAAAAACCCAATGAATTACAGAAGCATGAAATGACTTTGGTAAGGTTACAAACACTCAGGCACCATACAGAATGCACTAAAAATATTAAGTATGGAGACCTCACCGCACCTCTTACATAGCACAACTGCTGCTTTTAACAAGGAGGTTACTTAGGGAAGCTGCCAGATGAGGAATTATCATCTCCTCAGTCCGAACATGTGGATTTAGCAGCTATTTGTAGAGGCTAATGAAGGCATCTGTATAAACAGGATGCTGAGGAAAAGGTTTGACCTTGAAGATCAGATCAGGTAAAGCAGAACAAAATACCTATTTCCATGCTAGACTAAAATGAGGGAAATAATCATATATGAACAAACAGCTGGTTCCCTGTGCTAGATTTAGATCCTGCATTTTCTTAACGAAGCCACATGCTCAAAAACATCAAGCACTGCTTGCTGATAAGCAGTGAAAGCCCAGCAAAAATATTTTGCTTAAAGAGCATCATTCCCAGTTTATTTCTGATACTAGTACTTCTTATTTTAACGAGGAAAATCAGCATCACCATAATAACTCAAAAACTGGTGATGAGAGGGCTTCATGTCACAAATCAGCGCTTCTGATGGATGCACCAGGTGCCCATAGCCAGCTCTCACCAGCCAGTAATGCCATCCAAGGGATAACTGGACAACACACAGGGTGCTGATCACAGCAGGAAAAGCAGCTGAACTGCACAGCTCCATCCTAGGCTGCAAAATATCATGGATGATGCCTTTTCCTAGGGATTTCAAGAGGCTTGCCTCTGATCTCCCAGATATTTCTCTGCCCGAAGCGAGAAGGAGAACTGACAGTCTTGTATCTTGTGAGCTTAGATCTTCCCCCACAAAATGAGGTCAGAGGAGAAGGAAGGATCTGTGATAACTCCAGCACACTCCTCTCCTAAGAGTGAAGCCTTACTACTCCTCTAAAGCCAGCAAATCCTTTTGAAACCCCCTGGAATGGATCCTGCGACTAGAGAACCTCTATGGGGCGTAGCAGGATGCACACAGGGCTGTTAAAGCCACATCACCTTCCAAAAGAAACAGCAGGACCAGTGCTGAATTAATTAAATCTGATTAAGAAGAATCAAAGTATTAAGGACCAGACAGAAAATAAACCCCCAGTATTACAGAGGTAAATGACTTTAAAAACAGTTCTACTTTTACCTTACTGATGGGTCTCAGCTATCCTGTGTCATCACAGATACACCTGTTAATCACACACCACATACATAGGATCCCTCCCTGGATTGCATTCAAGCATCCAAAAACCTCTTGGGAAGTAAAATTACAGCACAAAAAAAAAAAATACAAGTACTGCAAAACACTGCCCTGCAGTCATGCCCAGACTTCTGGAGCTGCAGAATGCACTGCTCTTAGGTAACAGGGCTTAAAGCCTCAATTCTGGGACAAATTCTCCTCAGTTTTTAATCGACTGTATCCCAATTGGTTCCATTTTGTCTAATAAAAGTCTCCAAATGTCTTTGGAAGCAACATATTTGACTTTGCTTTGTCCTAAGGATTCCATTAAAATTTAAACAGGTTTTCATTAAGTTTATTGTTTCATTGCGGGAATCTTTGTTTTAAATAAAACATGGAAAAGAGGCCTAAGAATTACTCTTTATGTCACTCAATGGAAGCACATAATTCATTTTTGGTTTGGAAGATTTCCATTTAACAGCAGATCGAGGCACTTTTAGGGCTCCCTTTCTGTAACCACAGTGATCTCACAGTTTCACTGAGAAATTGAGAAAGAAAGGAGCAGATGCAATTTTTAAGAGCCCCCAATCTAAAACCAAACCCAGGTTTTCAAAATGGAACACTTTCAGAACTCTGGCTCTTAAAATAACAAGAAAAAATTAAGCCACTGAAATAAAAGCATAGCAAGTAACTTTTACTCTGCAATACTGAGAATTCCTTAAGGCACTCAAGAAAACCAGGCTTTTTACATGTATAGAAGAATCCATAAAACTGCAAAAAAATGTGGGAAAGAAATTGCTAACAAGTTTGTTCATGTTTTCCCCTGAAACCACCTTCCCAGGCTCAATGCATAAAAGGATTTACTGCATCCACTAACTCAGAACTGGCTCTTGGCATGTCACTAAAGACAACTGTGTCTCTGTCAGTGTAGGTTTTTCATAATTAAACAACCAACTCTGTTTCCTCTGAAAATATAAATAGCCATGAACCCCAGCACCTCATGTATGGCATATTAGTCTCGAGCTGGCTAATCCCCCAAAAGGAATTAATCCCACATGGCCACGACCAAATCTATTCATGCAGGACAACAGGTGAATTCCCAGGAAAAGAAAAGGTTAAGATTTTCAAGGAGCCTACATTGCCATTAGAAACAAGATCTCTGGTTTGACAACCAAAGGGCTCAAAGTTTCTTATCTTTGCCATCTCGCTGCAAGACCCCAACTTTCAGCTCCTGTTGATGTCCCCTGAAATTGATTATACTTAAATTTCAATTTTCCAGTTTTCAGCCTGCAAGGTCTCATTCTGATCTCCGTAAAACACACGCAAAGCAGGTTAGGAAACTAATTTTTTTTTTTGAGTAACAAAACATCTGCCTTAAAATTATTCAAATTAATCCGGGAAGAAGTCATGTTCAGGATTTATCTTTTGGGGGAGGAGGGAGAGGATTTTTTTCCCCTGGCTGATCCTCAGAAACACAGAGCCTGGGACTCTCCTTCAGCTGCAGCATGGCAGCTGGTAATATAAAGATCCTTTGGATGCTGAGCTCCCAGGGTTAGTTAGAGGATTCATTACGGAATGATTCCAGAGTAGACATAATGATTACAAAATCGAGTATTTTATCCTAATGGGTCTCCTTAATCTACGGCTCAACAATGAAGCACAGCACAAGCAGAATTACAGCAGTCTTCCCAGGGAAGTCTGTTGCCTGCATTCCCACTGGAGGCTGTTTAATACGCACGGCAGAAATATTGGCACCCCTGCATCATAAACTTCAGAGCACGGTACGGTTCCTAACAGCCCCTCCCATGGCTGATGGATCTGAGCGGTGACATAAAAAAATCAATGTCCCAATCTGGGAAGAGCTTCAGATTTGGGAGCTTTTCTTTTCCTGAAAGCACCGAGGAATATCCTGGGTGAATTCAGCAGTTAAAATAGCGACAAATGGAGAGTTAATGTTTGCTGGAAAGGTCCAGGGAATGATTTATCCTGGACAACACTGAATCAATTAATTTAACTATAATGGCATTTTTGATGGGGATTACTTGAGGGGGGGAAAAAAAAGGGAAAAAGAAACACAATGAAATCACCCTGGAGATAAGAAATTCCACATGGGACCACTGTCCAGACACAGTGGTCCAATTTTGCCTAAGGTTTACGATGGATTAAAACACTAACAGTCTATTTCAAAAGTCCCAAAAGACATTCAGGTCCTTTTAAATTCTTCACCCCAGGTGCTTTGAGGGTGAAGAACAAGGCCTCGAAAGCACCCTGGGCTGGCACATGTGGCAGCACTAGCACAGAGGAAAGCGTTCAGTGTGCCAGCAGAGTGGGGATCCACTTTCCTCAGTTATCTTACAAAAACCTAAAGTTGTTTGGAGGTCACTGAAAACACACAGCAAAGTTCTAACATTTCTCCTACCAATTAATTAGACATTGCAACCCCTCCTCGAAAGAGATGCAAATGGGAATCCTGGCCAAGGTTTTGAAAGGGTTGAGCAAAGGAAAGGAACAAGGAAGCGACCTAGCAAAGAAAAAAGGCATTTTGCATGGTGGGGATTTAAAAAGAACAAGTGAATGATCAATTGTAAGGTATGATTTCCTCAACAGAGCTCTTCAAATGCATCCTGGAAGATGGAAGGCACAATGACTTGGAAAATTTCTAAATGCTGGGTAATTGTTAAACCCCTGTGCTGGTGAATGAATCCATGAGAAAGCCCATATCTCCTGCCAAGGCTCTGGCATATAGCTCCTATAAATGTGTTATTAAATGTTAATCATCTACTTAAGTCAGCGCTTGTGGACCAGCAGCTCCCATCTGGGAAGCTCACTGGGATGGAAAACGTGGAACAGGGCAGCTCTTGTAAAGACCCTGACCTCCAAATAAAGCTGATGCCAGATGACCTCCCACAACACAGTGAAGATGAAAGCAGGAGTCTTTTACCAGCCAGGATGGAGCAGAAAGATCTCTGGAGCAGAACACTACAACCAGCAGACACTCACAGCTCCTTATGGACAGCCCAGAGTTTCAGACTAAAGCTCAAAAGCCCCACAACTCCCAGAATTGTCTCTTGTAGGTTAGGAATTTCTCCAGATTTAGGAATTTCTCCATGTTTAAGAATTCATCTATGCAAAGCAAAGAGAAGTTGTTTCAAAATCCCTTCTCACCAAAAACCCCCACGTGTGCCTGGCTGTTTAGGAAGAGCACCCCACGGATTCCAACACAGGGCCAAAGGCTGTTCTAAAACACGCACAGACAACTGCAGAGGGGCACAACTTCATTGCTGGGCTCTGGCCTGCTGGAATATGAGATCCAAAAAGAATAAAAACAGGGAAGAAGAACCATTTCTGAGCAGCAAGCGTACTGTGAAAAAGCACAGACGCGTCCATATGCACGGAAGGGTGTAAGAGGAGGGAAGGGGATGATAAATTCCACAGATTTGCAGCCCACTGTGGAGCGAGCTGGGAAATACCTGGTGAGATAAATCACCTCAGGGCAAGCAGAGACTCTGGCTTTGTGCTTCACTGGCAGCAGGGCAAACGTGCTTGGTGCAGGAAAGTCTGCCTCATCCCTACTCAGCCACACCATGGAAAGGGACGTGGCTATCCAGGAGTGTGCCCCGCTGGTGCCACTTGCTGCTCCCAGACACTGGGGCTGTGCAGCTGAACTCCTGCCCAGCTCCAGGCTCAGGGGGAATTGAGAGATGCTGCTTCTGCATGAAGGCTCATTTTCTTGGACCAGAAGGTGACATTTAGAACGGCAAAGATAAAAAAAGAAAAATTATTTCATATTAAAATGTGTGCCTCTGTCCCTTCCATTTGCTGATGAAGGGAACAAGTGAGCAAGAATTCACTTCATCCTCAGGAGAACAATCTTACATCTAAGGTTCTTTTACCTGGTACCATGAAATAAAGAGCCTATCCCCATTCCTCTATATTTCACTGCTGTTTTTAAGGAAAGCAAAGAAGGAATGCACATGCAGCCACACGCTTGATTCAAAAATCACTTTTATTTTTGATCCTCAGTTGATCCCAGCTTTCTGAAACCCACAAGCAGATGAGATTTACTCCATGAGAGACATTTCATCACCATATTAATAAATCTTAACTGCAAAACATTCATGTACATCAAGAGGATGTAGCCCCAAGCTAAGTAGTGGTATTTAAATCACATTATTTAAAAACAAAAGTATCTTGACCATTGTAAGAGTTAACAAGCAAACCTTGCAGCTGAAATATTCAATTCTGATCTCGTTTTTCAGTAGTAACTTCTTATCCTTCTAATGAAATTAAAATGAAGCTCATTTTCCACTGCTAATTTGAAATATTCCCTAACCAGAAGTGCTCTGCACTTGCTAACATTTATTTTAAAAGTCACTGAATTTATTCAGAGTAGAAACTATCTGGAATGGGAGATTTAAGATTTGGGGGGGGAAAAAAAAGCAGCATTTTTTATTTATTACCTTTCTACTCTCATTTCTGTCCAGCACAAACTACTGATGGAAATAGGAATCTGATTTTAAAAGCATAAAATCAGGATTTCTTTAAACTTCTGACAACAAAATGCACACATATGTTTCAAAAGGAAACAGGGAAGCAAAATTGTTGGTAGAAGCACAAGTACAACACCATTTACTGTGAATTAAGTCAGGGCTTTTTATTCCGTTCACAATTTTCAACCCAAAGATGAAAAACATTTTCTTTTGAAAAATGCTTCTTTAGTCTTTATGGTGTTAAAAATAAGCACCACACCTGTGTCTCAGGAAACTTCCAAAACAATCTGTCTGTCCAGAAATCCATCCTTAGGTGCACTACCACCAGCTGGTAACAAAACAACGTCCATGTTTTAAAGAAAACAAAATGAAAGTGTCCTGTGTGCTGCTCTGCTGGACTTGTCCTTCTGTGCTGCAGCAGCTACCAGACGCGAAGATATTTTTCAAGTCACGCTCACCACTCAAACCACCTCAAGGCACAGCAGCCCTGTCCTTCCCCTCCCATTTTCCCAGGGCTGAAAACTCATCTCGGCACGAGCCAGCTGGCACAAAGACGCTGCTGTGGATTTGCTCAACACCTCCCACACACCTCGGCTTTCAGAGTGGCACCAATGTCTCCTGCCCTACAGCTAAAAAAAAAAAAAATAACGTGTATCTTCCTCTTTCTAAGTAAAGGGAGTGGCTGTGCTGGTTGTGTGGATGTGAAAACTCCCTGACAGGAGAAGCCAGAGGGAGGAACACCAAGCGCCTCTGTGCAGCTGGAAATCACACACAGAGAGGTGCTTTCCCTCAGAGGAAAGCCACGAACACAAGCTGACCCTGGCTGTACAAGGAGTTCAGTCAGTCAAGCAAGAGGCAGAACTTTTGCAGCGTTAACAATTCCAGCAACCCTGCAGCGCCTGCATCGCTACACTTAAATATTTGATTTACGCACTGAGGGTTTTCCAAGTGACTTCAGAGACTTCTGCGGCAAACGGCATTCCTGCAATAACCCACGAGCAGCTCATCTACGGCCACATGGAGTCACAGGATGGCTTGGAAGGCACCTTAAAGCTCATCCAGTCCCACCCCCTGCGATGGGCAGGGACACCTTCCGCTATCCCATGTTGCTGCAAGCCCCATCCAGCCCGGCCTTGGACACTGCCAGGGATCCAGAGGCAGCCACAGCTTCTCTGGGCAGCCTGTGCCAGGGCCTCCCCACCCTCACAGCCAATAATTTCTTTCTAATATCTAATCTAAACCTACCCTCTGTTGGTTTGAATCCATTCTCCCTCATCCTGTCACTCCAGCCCTTTGTGAACTCCCTCCATCTTTCTTTAATGATCCCTCCAGGTACTGGAAGGCCAAAATGAGGTCACCCCGAGGCTTCCCTTCTCCAGGCTGGACAATCAATTCTCTCAGCCTTTCCATAAGAGAGTGCTCCATCCCTGTAATTATCTCACATGGAGAAAAATCCCGACTAACAGGAGACACTGAAAGGAAACAGTGTTTCCAATCATCGTTTGAAACACCACAAAAAGTTGCTCCAGGTTTCTCCTGGAGGCTGTGAAAACCCTCCACATCATTACATGCATCACTCACAGGAGCAAACACAACTCCCTCCCAAGCCATCCACCAGCAATTTCCCTACATGCCCTTCTTNGTGCATCACTAACAGGAGCAAACACGTTTAGCCAGCCTCAACTCCCTCCCAAGCCATCCACAGGCAATTTCCCTACATGCCCTTCTTGGAGCAGAAAAACTTCCCGGACCTTGAGTCCACCTTGGAAAGCCAAAGGAGCCACCTGCCACCAGTTGTTTCCACAGTGGCCATGTGTCACACATACTCAGTTCTGCTCCAGGAGAAACAAAACGCCCAAGAGCAGCTGCCTCCCAGCCTTGGCTAACAAATCCCTGAGCCAGCCTGCTGCGGGACTGGAAGCAGTGGGTTCAGAAGCATTCCAGAGACACAAAGTAGCTCAGCCATCTCCTTCTAGCCCAGAGTACCAGAGCAAGGCAGGCAAGTGTTACCGAGCAAAACACTGCTCATGAATTCTTAAAAGCTGTGATTCTAGTACCAATTCGCTCATGGATTACATTACTAGAGACATTAGAAAATATGTTGGGTTTATCAAGATGAGTCAGGGTACACAGGACTCTCCACGTTCAGCTGAGGGGGAAAAGGTGTTACGCTGTTGTCATCGATACCTCATTAATTCAGGGAAAGAAACACAGAACATACCCTGGCACTGCACTGACATTTTACAAAGCATCACCTCCATCGCCTGCGACTGCACATTTGCGGCTTCCAAGACCCTGGAAATCCCTCACATCTTTTCACATGCTGACCAAAGAAGCCCCAGTTAGACTGGCTGGGTCCAAAGGCCCAGGGAGATTTCCCAACCTCTCCAAGGAAAGAGGCATTTTCCAGCGGACTGGAGGCTGACAGACCAGTGACCTGCACCCCAGAAACAGGGGTGGCAAAAAGCAGGAACCAGAGTCAAGTTCAATAGCACCCTCTCAAACCCTTCCCCAGCATAACACGTTCAAGCTCACCTACCTCAAATAAGAAGCCGTGGTAGACACAGGCACCTGAGGGACCAAAACAAAAATAAACCAGGTTAGAAGCAAATAACAGCAGCAGCAGCACATCCTCTGGTGAACCTGCTCTGTCACATCACCAGCAGCACTGGGCAGCCACCTCTGGCCAGCCACAAACAAAGGCAGTTTTGGGGCAGCTGGGCAACCTCTGGGTAAGCAACAGTTAGGCTCAAAAGAGGCACAAACAAGGCAGACACAAAAGGGTAGACCTGCCAAAATAGCAGTGAGAAGAGCCAGTGTGAATTCCCACTCCTAAATCACTCCTGCACGGTCAGCAGGACAGGCTCACCGGGCTCCTCCTGCTTCAGCTTTCCTGGTCCTCACCACTGGGAACCTCCTCACTGAGAGCAAGGCTCCCCAAGCCAGGGACAGAGGCAGTCACACATCCAAGCACACTTTACCTAATCTACCCCAACAATCAAATAAAAGGTTAGGAAATGAAACCACAAATAATCTGAATGGCAGCTCTTCCATCGATTTTCTGGGAAATGGTCGTTCTTGAGCAACTGCACATAGTCTGTCTCCCGAAAGCGTGACAAGCATGTGCAATCAAAAACAACCCGAGGAACTCCAAGATGAAAAGGAAAGAGACCGCGGGAAAGGCTGCCTCAAGGGACCACCCAGAAAAGTCAGAATTTTCTTGTCAAAGAGTGGAGTTTCCCAAGAAATGCAGATTAGACAAATCTGTACAGAAAACCTGGGAGCTACACTGCTCAGAATCAAAAGCTCCTCCTTTGAGCTCGTCTTCAGCTCAGCTGCAAGAGGCTGTGGAGGCACCACTGGGAATTATTTTCCCTTGCCAAGAAGATGAGCCACAGGAGCCCAGTCACACTTCTCTCAAATTCAGCAAATAGCTGTCCTTTTGGCAAGAGAATATAATTTCAGGTTCCAAGATATAATCCAGCTCCACCTCAAAATTCAGTGCAAAACGCAAGGTCACACATTGCTGGAAGGCACTGGGGAGGAAAAAAACCCCAAAAACTTAATATCCATTAGTTACGACCAGCACAACCCATCTGTTTTACCCCTCCAGGGCTGGCTGCCTTTTCTTTTTAGCTCACTGACAGCTATAGTTCCTTAAAATACCAGTGTGCTCATCCCCTCTGGGGCGAGAGCTGGGAATAGGGACCATGTAGGACTAGAAAGCAAACTCACCAAGTCTGATCCTTCTTCCCCAAAGAGGGAAAAGACACACCTCCCTCCTTTACAAGTTACCAAGAGGGATACTAAGATAGAATCTAACTTTGCAGGACTTGGAAAATCCTTAGTTAAAAATACTTTTTTTTTTTTTTACTTTTTTTCCAATTATGAGCAAGCCCAAGTCACTACACACACATTAATCAAGGTTGCTGTGCAACAGCTCCCTGATTTTCCGTGCAACTCCAAGTCCCAAGTGTGATCAACACCTGTTGCAAAGCACACCTGAAAAGCGTTCTGCAAATTATGATTTTGCTCTTCACAAACAGGAGCAGCTCAGAAAGAAACCCCCAAAGTTTTTGCTGGAGTATTTTTTTGGGGGGGGGGCACCTTGGATGTGGGTGGTTAGTAGGGTAGTTTTCCTGTTTGAGAGAGAGTTTTTTTGTAAAAATGAAGTCTCTTAGAGTGTTACCCAACGAATTAACATCCCAAATCCACATCTAGCACCTCCTCAGCTCGCAGACACATCGCCGTTTTCAACTGCTATTATTCACTGGGACAGCCATGCCAAACGGGAATCTCGGTGTTAGGGTGGGAGCAGGATTTGGGGAGCGTGCCACTTTAGAAACCAACAACCTACAGCCAAAGGGCAGGCTGGAAAACAACCTAAGAGCACGAACGCAGCCAGTCCGCACTCCCTAACTCCAAATATCAGCAGCGCGGCTGCCTGGCAGCACCGCACAACCTGGCGCTGGCCACACGTCTGTCCAGCACACCAAGACAAAACCCAACGCCTGGCGACTCCCCCGGCGCTCTCACAGCGACATCCGCACGGAGCACGTCGAATCCAGCCGCCTTCTCCTAACACAAGGAGGGCAGGATGGCTGCTGCCTGCTCCCCGCAGCTCCCCTCCCGCTGCCCAGGCACTGACCAGCTCCCACCGCCGCATTCCCGAGCCCTCCCGTGGGAAGTGTGAGGGCTGCGGGCTGGCTCTGCCCGCCCGGGCCCCTCAGCGCGGGCACGGGGTGTTTGCTGAGGGCTCGCACAACTCAAGCCCCACGGGCCGTTCTGGGGCAAGAGCCGCGCACCTGGGCACGGCCAAGTGCCGGGTTGCCTTCCCGCCCGGCAGCCCCGCGATGCCCGGAGCGGGACACGCGTTCCTCCATCCCCGGCAGCCACGGGCGGGAAGAGCCGGGCACGGCTTCGCCCCGGTCCCCCTCACCTCGCCCGCGGAGAAGCCGCCAAAATGGCGGGGGGCGGAGGCGGACCCCCGCCCGGGCCGAGGGAGCGAGGAGGGAGGCAGGGAGGCAGAGCCGTCCCGAACCCCGCGGGAAAGGGAAGGGGGCTCGGAGCCGGCTTTCTCCCCAGGGATCCCCCCACCCGCGGGACGGGGACGCGCCCGGTGCGGCGACTCACCTGAGGCGGCATCGGCGGCGGCCAGCGCGGCGCGGAGCAGCAGCAGCAGGAGCAGGAGGAGCAGGGGAGCCCCGGCGGCGCTCGGAGCGCCCATGGCCCCGGGCGGCGAGCAGC
>VZRF01000173.1:0-32645 GCA_013396875.1 Vireo altiloquus
AGGGAAGAATGATTTTAATACATATTCAGTAATATAAACCGTCATATGTGGTTGTGAAATTTTAGTCTTTTGGTTTTGTGCTGTTAATATCATTTTAATATCAACACAATCTCTGACCACGAGGAACTTCCAGAGCCTTCCAGGCTGATGAGAGTGTGAAAAGCTGCTTGGAGAAAGCTTTAGTTTGTGTGCTGGAGCTCGATTAGAGAGATCAGTGGGTGAAGTGAAAACTGTTCTGAGATTGGGAACGTCCCCGCACAGATGGTGCTGATAAATAAAACACAGGCATTGTGTCTGTGAACCTGAAACTCCTCTAGACTTCCTCTGAGATCCTAAATAAGTGCAGGCCATTTGTTCCACCTCCCAAGATCCATCTGATGGAGAGGTTTGGGTGTTGCTCGTAGGTGGTTTTTCCTCTGCTGCTTTATCTCTGTTAAAGAAACTGTTCCTTCACAACCCACGGAGCCTCTTGAGTTACAGAGTTTGTGCTCTTCCTGCTTCTCACCCGTGTGTTTGCAAAAGATTTCTTGGAATGCTTCCCAATTTTGTCACCTTGGGCAGCATTTCTGTGCTAACATTTGTTTCCCTTGCTGCCTGAGCAGTGTGCAGAGAGTTCTGCTCTGAGCCTTGCCCCACTGAGGTCCTCTGGTTGTCAGAGGAGATTGCAGCCAGGGATGCTTCGGTGTCCATCCGATCCCCTTAAATCCCTGCCACCAAACATAGGCCCTTCCCCTATAATCCTTATTAGTGCTGAGTTCCTGCAAATATTGCATTTCTTTGAGCCTTTCTGAGCCATGTTTTGGTTCAGCTCAGTGCAGGCTTCTCCCAATCCAGGTCTCTGATTAGCAGTCGTGAAACACTTCTGAGTTTCCTCGGCTCAATCATTCTGCCAACGTCTGAATTTTCCTCTCGCACTAAAGGGAATTCTGAATTTTTAGATTTGTGAACTCTGCCGTGCTGTGTGCCGAGGTAGGCACTCAGGACAGCACGTGGCACTGTACCTCAAGAATTTTAAACTGTGGATCCCTCGCCAGGTGAACGATTGGGCACAGGTAACAATTTATGGAGACACTTAGCATTCAACAGAAGGGTCTAAAAACACAGGAGGCTGTTTTCACGTCGTGAGTAAACCTTTGGTATGCTAATTTCATATACACAAGTGACAAAATTGTGAGCTACTTTCTCCCCATGGGACAGAATGATAATATATAATTCTGTCAGAACAAGATGTGCAAATGAGGTCATTTAAACTTCAAGGGTGCTCAGGCACTTTGATATGAGTTTCCACACTACGCCAAGTGAAACTTAAGATATATTTTTAAGTACTGGAAGCAAGTTTAGTACCAATTCCAATTGGAACCTCTACCCAGAGTATCTGAAATTTTGGACTGCAGATGAACAATCAGACTGGGGAGAAAAAATTTGTCACAGAACAGATCTTTCTGGAAAGATTCAAAGTTTTCATTAAATTGCAAAAAGTATAACAGCAAAGACTCCAAATGTGGTTCTTTCTAATGTTTTTCCTCCAAGTTTTACTCTAGAATGTACATACTTAGCTCTCATCTTAAATACTGTGATTCCCTTTATTGTGGTTGCATTAAATAGCATTTAGTCCAAAGCGAGTAACAGCAAGCATAGAAACCAGCACAAAGCCTAGTGGCCAAAAATATTCAATACTTTCCTAAGCACAAAACCATGAGATTTCACTCTGAAGTCAGTTAAGGACATTTTTTATCATTTTGCTTTTAGAATGCTCTCTGTAAATTAATAAGGATGCAATATGTTCTTTGCTGTTGGTTTGAGGTTTTTGGGGGGGTCACTGTTGCCTCATTACCTGTGGCTCTACTAGCAAATCCAAAGTAGTTAATATTTCTGTCAAATGCTTTTTGTATTGCTCTGACTGTAAAGAATCCATTTGTGTAAAGAAACCAACCTGCACCAAATAGGCTGTGACAGCTTGATTTTTGATTAAAAAGAAAAGGGGAGGGGAAGATGATGATGATAATGATGATATAGGTTGGTTTACTGTTGTCAGTGTCCTTCACAGATCTGTGACAAAACAGGTTTAACACTCAAATAATAGGAAAATCCAGCGGAAAGCTTCACTGCAATTTACATTAGTGTGATATGATTTGATCCTACAGCTGCACTCACAAAACACCTGAGCCGTGACACTAATGATTGCATTCCCTGCCTGTTGATGTTAATGTGTATATTAATGAATCTCCTTTCCCTCTGATCACTGCTCTGAAAAGAATAAAGGAAAGATATCATGTTTTCAGGTCTAAGATCATTTTAAAAGAGTGAAATTGCATACAAAATCCGTTAATGGATTTATATTTTTGTACCAGCCATATGTCTCAGTATGTAACACAAATGCCCTTGTGTATTTTGTAATAAGACCATATTTAAAAGGAATAGTTACATATAAAATGTGTTAATGCAATTTTGCTTTTTTTCTACCAGCCATATGTCTTGGAAGCAAACATCTGTAGCCTTTGACTTTTATATTATATATTTCATGTTTAGAATTTCTCTTTCTTGGAGCTTAGATATGAGAGCTTAGAACCTCTCCTTAATCAGTGTAAAAGAAAAAAAAAAAAGCAAAAGGAAAACCAAATAAATGAAAATTATAATTTGAACTTTTGCTCTTTATTTGTGGTACCTAGGGAGGAGACTGCCAGGCTGCCTCAAAAAAGGCCAAAGACTGCATAAGCTCCCAGATAAAAATGTCTATCACATTCAGCTCAGGTGGTCATTTAAGATGAAGAGGGAAGTTCCATCAGCAGAGCCGTGTGAGGAAGGCCACCTGTGGTTTGTGTGTCTGCACTGCGCTGATTGAGGCACTGGGGAGCTGAAAGTCATTCAGACACACACACTGGGAATCATCAATTAAATATAAACCATTCAAACAAACGCGAGGAAAACAAAGCTTTACACGGCTGGGCTCACATTTTGCTGTGTGTTTTCCTCGTGATTGCTTCTCTTCACTGAGAGGAGTAACTGCTTATGGCTGGGAAAACTTGGAGCTAGAAAAAAAACATTTTTGAAGTCATTTATAAGAATTATAAGAATTATAAGAATGGTTAAAATTAGCATAGAATGGTTAAAATTGCCATAGAATGGTTTGCGTTGGGAGGGATCTCAAAGCCCACCCAGTGCCACCCCTGCCCTGGCAGGGACACCTCCCACTGTCCCAGGCTGCTCCCAGCCCCAATGTCCAGCCTGGCCTTGGGTACTGCCAGGGATCCAGGGGCAGCCACAGCTGCTCTGGGCACCCTGTGCCAGGGCCTGCCCACCCTTACTGGGAACAATTCCATCCCAATATCCCTTCTGTCCCTCCCTCTGGCAGTGGGAAGCCATTTCCCCTTGTCCTGTGTCTCCAGCCCCTCATCCCAAGTCCCTCTCCAGCTCTCTCTTTAAGCCCTGGAAAGGGCTCAAAGCTCTCCCAGCCCTTTCTGTGTTCTCCAGGTGAGCACTCCCAGCTCTCCCAGCCTGGCTGCAGAGCACAGAGCCTGCAACCCTGGGAGCATCTTTGTGATGTTCTCCAGAGCTGCTCCATCCATGTCCTGCTGAAGCTGGGAGCCCCAGCACCCACAGGACTCCAGGTGGAGAGAAATATCTCCTCCCTCACCCTGCTGCTCACACTTCTCTTTCTCATCTCCCATCCTCATTCTCATCTCTCATCTCCCATTCTCATTCTCCTCTCTCATCCTCATTCTCATCTCCCATCCTCATTCTCCTCTCTCATCTCTCATTCTCATCTCCCATTCTCCTCTCTCATCCTCATTCTCATCTCTCATCTCTCATCTCCCATTCTCATCCCCCCCATCACCCTTTGGCTTTCTGGGCTGCCAGGGCCCCTCCCTGGGTCTCTGCCTCCTCACTTTAGGGACAAGGAGGCCATAAGGGGGAGGGTGGCAAATGCTTTGCACAAATCCAGGTGGAATTCATCAGAATTCACCTTCCTGCTTGTCAGTAACACAGAAGAAGCAGCAAAACCGAAAGGATTCTTGTCTACTGTGATTCCTTTCTGTCTGAACTGCAGTTGGAGTGCCCAAGGAAGTGTTAAAAAGTTAAGTAGTATTTAACAGATGATGGGATGAATAAATAACTATAACCAGTCAGAATATTTTTAATGTATTCATTGTCCTAATAATATGATTAACTCCATATTTATGTCATTTTTATTATTGCCGTACATTTCAGAAATGTGAAAACATATTTCAGGCTTATTCTCACCTTTCAAAAATGTCTAAGCATTGTCTAGCAGATATTTTTGTAATCATTATTTGTGGAATATTTAGGCAATTACTAATATGAATCTGGATATGACTGCAGCCTTTTGGAATGAAGATCATTTTGCTAAAACGGTGTTTTTAAAAGTGTTTTTAGTGACATAAAAAACGTAATTCTTCTGCACATTAAACAAATGGCCTTTTTTTTTAATATATATATTGTCTGAGCTGGTTTCCCTACCTCTGCAGTACTTTTATTAGTTTGTAACATGCTGCTCCCAGGATAGCACCAGATGGATGTGAATATATGATGGCTTTTTAACAATAGTCTGTCATCAGTGACTGCGCCTCTAAGTGCTCTTCCCTTCATTCAACAGCTAAATGGACTCTTAAAGCATGAAAAAGAATAGAAATGCATCTGTTATTAGATGAGCTTTATTAAGATAGAACTTGCTAAGGATCAGGTAAATTACAGTAAATCATGTAAATACAGTTGTTTCCCTAAATCTAAGAGGACACAGATTTATTTTTAATGCACTGTGGACATCTGCCCACACTCTGTGTGTGTTTCCTCACTGCTTCTCTAACACAGACAGCACTTGCTGATATATTTAGCAGCGAGGAATAGCCACAGTGGTTGTTTCACTGTGCACTATATGATCTGTCAGACATGAAAGTTGACAATTTATCCACCTGAAGCAAAGAACTCTTTGCCTCCCTCCACAGATGTGCATGCAAAATAAGCTATCTTTACTCTCCAAGCTTGGTCTCCTACCAGAAGGTAGTGGGGGTTTTGCCAAAATGGAATGAAAAAGAATTTCAAGGCTGCAGTAGGGATAACTTTGCAGCTCTTTTGTCTTAATTATATTAACAGAAATACCTTCTAATGTATTTGAAGAAGCTTTTTGAACTGGAGCCCAGAAAGATCACCTGCTCAATATGGAATTTTGATACAACAAAGGCCCTGCATTTGGAAGATACTGAGATTTCACAAAGAAGCTTCTGTTAGTCAAACACCCTGCTTGCCTCCTCCTATTTTCCTACCACCAGAAATAGTAAATATTCCTGCCTCCACACGCAATGCTAAACAGTTTATCAACATGCAAGGAGCAGGTGCAGTACCTGGTGGCATCATATTTCAGGAGAAATAAACAGTGCTCTGAACTGATGAAACTCGTCCCATCAGGCCCCACTATCTCATATCTAACGCTGACTTCATTTCCAAAGGATATATTGCCTTGTGCTAAAGAATCCTCTTATTTAAAGAAACCTACAGAGGTGGAAGGAATATTTTAGGATATGCTTTTACTGCAGTGACTGCTGAGGTAGGGACAGAATGAGAGACTCTTCTTTACACAAGAATAAACTAACTCCCTCCTGATTTAAAAAGGTGTTCCTTCTCAAGCTGTGCCTTTTTGGTACCACAGAGATATCTCAGATAAATATACAAAATCCTCATTTGCTGTTTCACTGGTATATGACAGATGCAAAACTGCTGTGGATGTGCACCTGGAACATCATTCCCCACCCAGCTCTATTGTTCACAGTGAGCAAATGTGAGTTGGGCCAGGTTTTGGTTTTTCCTCCCCCAAATTACAGTTTTACTGGACAACAAAAGAGTTCTCACTTGTTTTCTGCAGATTCTCTCTTGGTTGCATAAAAAAAAATCATAACACAGAGCCAGCCTATTCTGGGAATTCTTGCTGGAGGAGCTAAGTCAAAACCATAAAACATTCTCTTAGCCCTCACAATCTCTCACCAGAGCTTCCCTCTAAATCAGTCTGGGGAATCAGATGAACCCCTCAGTGTGGCCTGGCATTGGAAATCTCTTTCTGCTCACTAGCCCAGAATTCAAATCAGTTTATGCAAAGCCATTTATAGCCTGGTAAAAGCTGAGAGAAGTGGTCTGCCAACCTATTGAGTTCATTCTCATCTAACACTTTCCAAAAAAACATTTCCTGTTCTGCCAAGAGGAAACATCCTGGCTGAGGAGCTGACCCACCTGGCTGGTAGCTGGCAGTGTTTGTGCATTCTGCATTCTTCTGCCTTTAGACTCACACTTGGGGAGTACTTTAAGTAAATAATTTCTGAGATTCATCCAACAGACACATCAAGTGTTATAGGAAAAGGGGACTTGACTGGGAATACATTTTGAGCTGATTCATAACAGAGTGCTTGAAGAATTATGAGAGTTTAAAGTGGCTTGATGTAAATCTCTATTGAAAAGTATTGACAGCTGGACTCGATTTGCTGTTGGAGACTTTTTTAATCACTACATTTGCCTTCCATTGCACTGGTGCCTTGGATCCAGGGGATACAGCACTGAATGTCTCTAAATATATCATTTAAATTTTAAAATAAGAAGACTGTCAAGCTGGAAAGAATTCTTTTGCAGAGTATCTTAAATTTGACTTTTTGTGAGAATTCCTTACAGGGAAGCGACAACTAATAAATTACCAGAGTTGTATTTTTATTAGGCTTAAAGAGCTGAAATGTTGTTTAGTTGAGAGTATCTCTTAAAGGCAGAGGGTGAGCAGGTCCATTTGCCATGCTGGGAGGTGACCTGGGGATCTCACACAGCTCCACACCAAGAGCCTCTTCTGGGCTGTCCTTGGTGAGTTACATCAGATTTACGGGAGGGGAATAAAACCTGAGCACTCCTGGAGTAATGTGCTGGCTGTGGCTGTGTGGGTGAAGTCACTGGAAGCCTTTCCTGACGTGGATCTCTGGGATCAGGTGTCTTTTCAGGGACAGGGAACTTTTCTGCAGGGTTTTGAAGTGGTTCCACACACGACGTTTTTGACTTTTACAAATAAAGCTGCTGTGGTGAAGAATCAAAAGGAGAGCCTGTGGTATTTTCATTATTCTATTTAGTTAAATAGAATGATTTTTTTTTCTTTTTTGTTACTTATTAGGTAGCTTTGTGTTCAAAATTCAAATTCTCCTCTCGTCTTATAAATTTTTGTTGCAGTGATTCCTGTGACTCAGTAATTCTAAGGAGAATGGTAAATGTAAAAAATGCCTGTTTGTTCCATAAGTACAAGAATGACCTGAGAGAGAAAAGGAGAAAGAGAACCAGATGGTAGAAACACAAAACTATTTGGTGTTTAAACTTGCATCTTATTCTTCCCTTCTACATTGCATAGCTCTTATCAAAATAATAACTCCACTGCTGATTTCTGGCACTGATTTTACTCATAATTATCCCTATTTGTCTTTCATTTTCCAAAAAAATTATTTCTGAGATCCTTTTATTTCCTCAGCACCTTCCCATGCAAAGTGGCTGTCAGAAAGGAACCCTGTTTCATTTGGGGTCCCTCCAAGGTTCCCCTCCACACTCCCTTCAGATTCCCCTCCCTGTTTCAAGTCCCTGTCCCCAGCAGCATTACTGAAACAGGAGGAAATAAAACACAGCAGCAGGTTTAGGATTTTTTTCTTCTACATTTCACTTGATAATTCCTGTTTTTTTTTTCTTGCAAATGTCCTAGCCCTGTGTTTGAAGACAGAACATTGAAGTAATTGTCTTTAATAAATAAATGGGAATTAATAGATGCTGAAATAGCCATGGGGCAGGTGAGAGAGGTTCATGCTAGGGAGGATTTGCACAATATTTTTATTGTCGTGATTCCTCTTTTAGGGTTTTTACTGTGTGTTTAAAAGCACAAAGGAATGCATTCCTTTCCTTGGTGAATACAAGTAGGTTTATGCATTAAATAAAGACTCTTGCATAATAAATTTACCAGTCTGATACTCCTCAACTGGAATTTCTTGTGAGTGGAATAATCTCTTGGAGCAGAGGGTGGCAGGGGAAGCACAGCTGTGTTCTCACCTGAGCAGATCCTGCTCTGACCACTGTGTGACATGAACCCCTGCAGATCAACCTTCCCTTTGGCTTTTCTCTCCTTGGGTAGTTTACTGAGTTATTTAATTTATTCCTCCTGAATTTTATAGCAGGCAGAATTTATCCATTTAAGAGCTTTATATTTTTTTTTACTCTCCCATTCTTTGTTTTTCTGGAGACCCCTATTTAAGAAGTAAAGAAGGATTTTTTTTTTTCCCTGAAAGCAAGAAGAATGGTGTTTTTACAAAGGAAATTTTGGACTCTGAACGATGTAGTGCAGTGCAATAAAATCTTCCACCTGTCTGTATTTCTCATATAGCCTTTTACATTATAGTAAAAAATTCTCTGAACTATGTAAATAATATTGTGTAACTACATATTAGCAATTGTTCACTGAGATCTGCATCTCCAAAAGGTCTTCTCAGTCCTCATTTTGTATAGAATAAGTTCAGTGTACGCTCAGGTGTTTGGTTGTAACTCATATTTTATTAGAATCTGAAGTGGCTAAATGGTTTGGAAGTTATCACAGGAGTCTGTCAGACCATGGAAACTCCTCAAGTTTGTAATTTGCAAAGCTCCATCCACCTTTTAATTGCTGAAAAAAGATGGGTTGGATATTCTACCACTGCAAACAGTACTTGGGAACAATGTGGGTTTTCCTCAGGGAGAATTGACTGCATTTTTGTTCTTGAGGATATTAAAGGTCTCTAATGATCTCCTAAAAGTAATACAGGGCAACTAATTATCTCCTTGAAATTGTCTCATTTCAGCTTTGTTCAAGTGCATGGAGTTGTTACTATTAGCAGGAGAGGCCAGGGGAAAGACGTGTGAGATCTTGTCCCTAGGAAATGCATATTTACTGGTGTTCATCAGGCAGTGGCTTTGATCACGAGAGGACATTTTCCCTGCAGGTGAATAATGTATTATCACAGAGGAAGAAATGACTTTTTGTAGCATCCTGTAAATCGGGAGAGGGACTTTTTTTTTTGTCTGATTTTTAGTGTGACCATTTCACTCTGTGTATTGGATTGATTACTGGGTACTGAATATTTACCAAAAACCCAAACAAAAATGGGGTTGAAAATCTGAGAGAAAAGTGTACTGATGGAGCTCATCCACTCTTGCCTGCCTCTAGCTCCTTGCCTTACCTAACTCTGTGTCTGAAGAGTGGGAATCTGCCATTTCTCTGCTCCCACACAAATCAACCAAATCACTCCCAGAAGCCAAACCTTTCTTTGATCTTGTCCAACAGAAGCCCCACGTAAGTAAAATACCTCTACCAAGGATGAGTTCTTTACTTGCCACACTTTGTCTCATCATTCAGCCTTCAACATTAAAATATTTCCTTTGCTTTGTTGCCCCAGTTTGGATAAAAAGCCCCAGCAGAGCTGCCCTGTGCAGGGATTTTACCCCATCAGGAGCTGAACGAGGAGAAGGCAGTAAGAGAAGGAGGTTGGATCAGGATCTCACCAAGCCACCAGCACACTGGGCACATAAACTGAAGACAAATTTCCCTTCAGTTTCTCTGCCATTTTTCATTCCCTGTTTCTTTAGGAAAAGACAGGGAGAGAAAGCCAGAGGACAGCTCCCCTGACAGAGAAGAATTTAGAAGAGTACCACCAAGAAGCAATTTTTTGTTCTACTCTTTGAGTAAACTTGGTTGCTTTTTAAGTAAAACTTTGGGATTCTCTGTCCCTTCTCAGCTGTTCACTGCAGCATCAGGTAACAAATTTATTCTGAAGCTATTTTTTCTTTAAAACAAGAGTTTGACATCTTTTAACTTGCAGAAGAGTCCTAATGAACCAGAGTTTATTCTATACGTGACAGTAACAGCTAATATTGCTGTTACATTAAAATTTACCCAGATTTAACACCTAATATCTGATACTACCTGATTATTATAGAGCCAGAAGTATCTTACTTGACGCGAATAAATTAATAATATTATTATTATTATTAGAATCTTGCAGCATTATGCAAAGCAACTGCATGAGGTGTTTAGTCACCAGAGACAGGAGCAGAAACGATTCTAATAAATGCAACTGCAAGGAACACGATTTTTCCTTTATCCTTTTCCTTTTTCTCAAGCTGAATCTCGTTATAATAAGCTGGAGTTTGATAATGCTGTTGGAGATGCCACCAGGAATACATCCCAATTTGTCCTGTAAAACTGGCTAATATACATTTGTATGTGAAATGCAGCAGCAGATCTTACAAGATACACACATCCAAGCATAGGGTAGTTAGTGTTCCATGCATTATTTATGGCCTCATTTGGCTTTTAATGTGTGTAGATTGTGTGAATTGTCTGGACCGATATCTCTGGAGCATCCTCTTCGCTCCTCATGCAGAAAAGAGAAGAGCTGCAGAGCAGCTGTGTGCGTGTGGGGAGGAATGTTCTGAAGTTTTCCAGGATCAGGGGAAAAATCAGGAATATAACGAAGCACTCGACCTCTGAGCAACAAGAGGCAATTTGGGCCAAATCAGGCGGAAATTCCTCAGCAAGCAGGGATCGTCTTTCTGCACAAAAATTAAGCTTTTTTACATCAGAGACCTGATCCGGTCAGACTTCCCAGGGATTTAGGGTGGGATTGGGAATGTAGCGATGGTACCTGTGGGTTTGTGCTTCTGCTGCATCTGGTGAGGTGTAGCCAGGCTCCAGAGCTGCTCTCAGCTCAGCTGGGCTGGACTTTATCCCATCTGAGCTCTTACAGGTCATAAAGCCACAGCCTATCCTCACACCAAACATGTCTGTTCTTAGTCAAGTGTGTCCTCAGTCTTGTAATTAAGCTATTTAAAAACCCTAAAGAGCATTTGAAAACCCAAAATAACAGGTATGCCCTTGATTTAACATAATTAAAAAATAAAACTAAATCGGTTTCCCTCAAAATCTCATGCCTTGTTTTGAAGCTGCCCTTAAATACTGTTTAGAGGTAAGGAAATGAAATGGAAAATTCTGCAATCCTTTTTACTGTCCCTGGCAGCCTTCCAAACACAGAGCCCAAAGCCAAATACTCATTTTAACCATATTTTGTTTGGAAAAGATGCTTTAAGCAAATTAATTCAGTTTAAATCTGGAACACTTTAATAATGTGTGGCTGCTGATGTTGATTAGAATAAATATTGTGCATTTGAAACATAATAGTCTTGTCTGTAGCAAGACACAGTTGCTAAACTCTTACTAAAGGATGGAGCACTGACTCCAGTGCTAAGAAAGTTTAATATCTGTTGGGACTGCAACAGTAATGTCCAGCATTCCATCTTTATCTGTGCCTGATTATGCTCCTTTTTTTTTTTTTTTTTCTTTTTTACTTCTGAGAAATTCAACAACGATTTATTTAGATTCACCAAGGACTATGTCTGGAAGTTGAATTTAAGAAGCAAAACTACTCTGTCTTATCCCCTCTGCACAGATCTTTTTTATTTTTATTCCTTCTTGCAGAGCTGCCTCTGATACAGACATATACAGCACACACAACTAAGCACATCTGATGTCTTCTGGTGGGAGAATCTTACACTGAGAGGACCTTTAATGTGATTTTGGGAAGACTTTTAGCACAAAAGGGGTTTAGGCAGGTGCAGGGTGTCTTTGCTGTCCCTGTGCAGCTCTGTTCTGACCTCGAGCTGCAGCCTGGCTTTGTCCCTGGTGACCTTGGTGTCCCTGTCCCACCCACACGGGCACAGGGGGGGCTCAGTCAGACCCTTCCCTGTTGGAGTCCAGGAAAGCTTGGGAACTTTTCCTGCTCCTCTGGGTGTTTATTTCATTCCCAAAACTCCTCAAAATTGCTTAACCTGCAACCTAAGCTTGTGGGAGAAGCTCCCTTCATTTTTGGGAGAACTTGAATGCACCAGAGAAATGAAAAGATTTTTGTTTAGTGCAGCACAGAGTGTGGAGTTGTAGTTTTTAGGTTTTGCTCTATATATTAATATGGGGACAACATGGAGATTCTAGGGTGTCGGCTTCTTCTTCTTCTTCTTCTTCTTCTTCTTCTTCTTCTTCTTCTTCTTCTTCTTCTTCTTCTTCTTCTTCTTCTTCTTCTTCTTCTTCTTCTTCTTCTTCTTCTTCTTCTTCTTCTTCTTCTTCTTCTTCTTCTTCTTCTTCTTCTTCTTCTTCTTCTTCTTCTTCTTCTTCTTCTTCTTCTTCTTCTTCTTCTTCTTCTTCTTCTTCTTCTTCTTCTTCTTCTTCTTCTTCTTCTTCTTCTTCTTCTTCTTCTTCTTCTTCTTCTTCTTCTTCTTCTTCTTCTTCTTCTTCTTCTTCTTCTTCTTCTTCTTCTTCTTCTTCTTCTTCTTCTTCTTCTTCTTCTTCTTCTTCTTCTTCTTCTTCTTCTTCTTCTTCTTCTTCTTCTTCTTCTTCTTCTTCTTCTTCTTCTTCTTCTTCTTCTTCTTCTTCTTCTTCTTCTTCTTCTTCTTCTTCTTCTTCTTCTTCTTCTTCTTCTTCTTCTTCTTCTTCTTCTTCTTCTTCTTCTTCTTCTTCTTCTTCTTCTTCTTCTTCTTCTTCTTCTTCTTCTTCTTCTTCTTCTTCTTCTTCTTCTTCTTCTTCTTCTTCTTCTCCTTCTCCTTCTTCTTCTCCTTCTCATTCTTCTTCCTTTCTTCTCTGACCTAAGTTCCTGTGATTTAGTAATTTGTAGAAAGAATCTAATGTAGAAGAAACGTGGTAACTGGGATTAGCAGTTATTGGTACACTGTTGAAAATATCTTACATTGGAACTGTTAATTGGGTAAAAAGTTTTTAAAACAGTCTTTACTCAAGGCCTTCTGAGCATCCTGCAGCATGATTCTGATTGTGCTGAGCTCAGGCAGGAGAGACACACAGGAATTGAGATAAGAACTTAATAAACAACATGAAGAACAGAAGCTGCACTTGTGCCTCCTTTCTTTCCTGGTATGGAGCCTTGAAAAAGAAGAACAAGCAGCCCAGCCAGGGACAGCAGGATTTTTCACTTCACCCAACTCAGCACCCACATACAAAGTGAATTCCTCAGTTTTATTGCTTTCTCCTAACACTTTGATTTGCCTTAGACATTGCTCCGTGTAAATCGTGCTGCAAAATATCAAATTACTCACTGAGGTCAACCCCTTTTGCCCCAGACAGTGTCAAACTCTTCCCACTCCTGAAACTTAAACAGCAAAATGAAGATATTAATTAATAACTAATACCCAGGTCCAAAAAAAAAAAAAAAAAATCTGAAATTTAAGTTTCCTCCTTTTATTTTTTAACTCCCATTAATTTTTCAGATACAAATATCAGTAAGATGTGCTCCATTTACAGCAGTGGATATCACAAACAAACCTGCAGCTGCAGCTGGAGAGCTGAAACCCTGGCCAGTGCCCTTTTTCCTTCTCTGAGGTTCTCTCGTGTACCCAGAGCATCCTGGTGGATTTTCCTGCCTGGTTAAGTTCTTTCTGAGGAAAACTTAATGAACTCTTCCAATGTCCTCACCACCAGGCTGGCCAGCTGTGGCTTAGAGGCGTTTTTTGTGGAAATTAATAATTGGTGTTTAAATAAAACGAGGACAACTTTCTTCCATTCCACAGGAATCTCTAAGAGGAAAGACAAATTAAATAATGGTAGGTACAGAGCCCAGTTTTTGGTTGAATATTGTATCCAGACTTGATCTGTAAAGATTCTGTGTTAAGAATTTTTTAGAAGTCAGGTGATTTGTGATCTTTTGAAGCAGAAGATGTCAGTGTAATGTGAATAAATTGGAGCTGACCATTGCTTTGGTGCCTTCATGTGAATATGTTTATGAATGAAATTGGGCAAGTGAAAACCACTATTGGAACTTTTGAAGATGCCAATACATTGAAAGCTGCTTTTAAAAGGTTTTTCTAGTTTTTCCATAATTGACCAGCAGCTCTTTAAGGAAACAAAGTCAGACAGCTGAGGGTACCACAAACCCAGGAATGCTATCAGGACAAAGTAGGGCTCTCATCTCCAAGGGATTGATTGATTGATAGTCATTTCAGGGAAACAGTTATTTTTAGAAATTCAAATTAGTTTCCATTAAAGCTACTGCTTTTAATTATAAAAAAAAAAAAAATAGATTTACTGAAATTGAACTCTTAATGTGAGATTTAATAAGGTGAGTATTGAAACTCAGAGAGAGTTTGAAAAATTCCATTTGCTTCAAAACTTTCATGTTGTTCAGCTCTAAATAGACTCTTCCCATTGAAACTCGATGTAATGTTCTGGCCATATATAGTTTCTGTCTTTAAATGATCAGGATGGAAACACAATTTCAAAAATAATTTTAAAAATTATTTACATGAATTTGTTTGGTGTTCTGGAATTTTCTTAAATACTTTCTTTCTAAAATTCGGTCCTAGAAAAATGTGTGGAACCTTAAGAGGATAAAATTCTTTCCTGAACCACTCAACAATCAATGCTAGAGCCTGAAAAAGGCAGAATTGAGTGATAAAATGTTTTGTATTTTTCACTCCTGAAAACATTGAAGAACTAATTAATGCTGATCTTACATAGAAGTATCTGAAACCCAATTTATTCATACAGTTTTCATCCATTTATATTTCTTTGTAAAATGAGAACAAAATAAAGAACTTTGTTGCACTCTGCTCTTCCCAAAGATATTTGTGCTACAGCTTTTTAGTTTCTGCTGTCTTTTAAAAAAAAAAAAGTCAAAGTTGTGTCTGTAGATAAATGAAACACACAGTTATGTAGGATATCCAAAAGTTAAGAAATCACTTTTGGAATTGGTTATCCAGGGCCAAGAAAGGAACAGAGTGCGAAACTCGATACAATTTTATATTAAGGTTTCAGTTTGAAGATTTAGTGTATTAAATTTAATTTTTCATTCATAACATAGATTTTCAAACCACCAAAAAAGCTTGTAATGATATCCAGGGGATTTGTACAACTGTGAGGTCTTTCAAACCTCACTAGGGTCTGAGATTCTGAATATCACTAAAAACTTCTGGATTTTAGAGGAAGCTGTAGATCCTGTTTGATTAAATTTTGGGGGGAAAAAATGAGAAACAGATTATAAATAAGCTGTTCTAAATGTTTCTCTTCACAGCATTGATTGAAAATCTGGGCTGAGCCAAAGGGTGAAACCTTTCAAAGTCCAGTTACATTTTACATTGTCTCTGGCAGCAAAATTTAAGAAATTTTGAAAAATTTCTTAATTTTTCAAATTTTTTCAAAATTTGAAATTTCGAAAATTTAAAATATTTAAGAAGTTTTCACTTCCTTATATCCTTTCCTTCTTCAGCATCTGCTTCCTTACCTATCACTATTTTATTAAAATCCCTTTTTTTTTTTTTTTTCACATAGGACCCCATCCAAGTGAAGGATATTCCACATATCCATCTCGAGTTCTAGAGACACTCTGGTGCCTTATAAAAATAATTGAGTACTCTGAGAGAAAGGTAGAAATAAGAATGGTCTAATACAGCTGACAACTACTTATAAACCAATTGTGGATTCCTGTATTTGTAGCAAATAAAATAAAATACAAAATGTAGGTTGGATTTGATTCACATTTTTTGTCCTAATGTTGATAAATTGAGAAGTATGGGGGTTGGTTTGTTTTGTTCAGGTATTGAACTTTCTGTCTCCCATCTCCAAGGGGAATCTCAGCAAACTCCTGCAAGGATCTGAGCTCAGGAGCCAAGGGGCAGCTCAAGGGACCAGAATTTTATGGGGAAATATTCCTGTAAAGTGTATGAGCAAATGCTGTGGGTAAATATTCCTGTGCAAGCTGATTGTGGCTGATTTCTGGGAATGACCTCTGGGAGGCTGAGTTGCTGTGCTCTGTGCTGCTCCTCATTTACCAGGGGTAGGAGTAAACATAGGCAGATTTTACTCCTGATTTACCAGGAGCAGGAATAAGCATAGACAGATTTTACTCCTCACTTACCAGGGTAGCAGTGAGTGTAGACAGGTTTTACTCCTGATTTACCACAGGTAGGAGTGAGTGTAGGCAGATTTTACCCCTCATTTACTAGGGGTAGCAGTGAGTGTAAACAGATTTTACTCCTCATTTACCAGGAGCAGCAGTAAGCATAGACAGATTTTCCTCCTCACTTACCAGGGGTAGGAGTGAGTGTAGACAGACTTTACTCCTCCTTTACCAGGGGTAGGAGTGAGTGTAGGCAGATTTTACTCCTCATTTACTAGGGGTAGCAGTGAGCATAGACAGATTTTACACCTTATGGCAGCAGTGAGCGTAGACAGGTTTTACTCCTGATTTACCACAGGTAGGAGTGAGTGTAGGCAGACTTTACTCCTGGTTTACCAGGTGGAGCAGTGAGCGTAAGCAGACTTTACACCTTATTTACCAGGGGTAGCAGTGAGTGTAGACAGACTTTACTCCTGGTTTACCAGGGGTAGGAGTGAGCGTAGGCAGACTTTACTCCTGGTTTACCAGGGGTAGGAGTGAGCGTAGGTAGACTTTACACCTTATTTACCAGGAGGAGCAGTGAGCATAGATAGACTTTACTCCTGGTTTACCAGGGGTAGCAGTGAGTGTAGACAGACTTTACTCCTCATTTTCCAGGGCTAGCAGTGAGTCTAGGCAGACTTTACACCTTATTTACCAGGAGGAGCAGTGAGCGTAGGCACTTTACTCCTGATTTACCAGGGGGAGCAGTGAGCGTAGGCAGACTTTACACCTTATTTACCAGGAGGAGCAGTGAGCATAGATAGACTTTACTCCTGGTTTACCAGGGGGAGCAGTGAGCGTAGACAGACTTTACTCCTCATTTTCCAGGGCTAGCAGTGAGTCTAGGCAGACTTTACACCTTATTTACCAGGAGGAGCAGTGAGCGTAGGCACTTTACTCCTGATTTACCAGGGGGAGCAGTGAGCGTAGGCAGACTTTACTCCTGGTTTACCAGGGGTAGGAGTGAGCATAGGCAGACTTTACTCCTGGTTTACCAGGGGGAGCAGTGAGCGTAGGCAGACTTTACTCCTGGTTTCCCAGGGGTAGCAGCGAGTGCAGACAGAAGCTGCAGCAGGCACAGGGTGAGTGCACCTGGGGAGGAAAGGAGCTGGCTCCAGGCTGGGACAGAACCACAGCAAGCCCTGTGAAAGTGTTTAAAAGGAGTGGCAAGTGTGTAGTAGGTGTAAAGAGCAGTTTATTTCAGCGACAGAGAAGGTGAGAAAATTCATGTAGCGAATCCCAAAAAGAATATTGTGCTGTCAAGCAGGAAGAACGGATAAACACTTCATACTTAGAGACTTTTTTAATTTATAAAAATGTCTGCATGCAGTGCCCCAGGCACACTCATAATCCTCTTCTTTTGCACATATAAAAAAATCAGTTGACCCAGTGTCACCATCTCCCACTCGGTTGGAAACAGGAGATCAGCACTTCAGGACTGCAGCATTTCTGTTTCCACGGGCTTTTCTGGAGAAAATCCATGTATAATGTCACTTTCTGGTACACTGCACTGCCCTGATGTGTAGCCTCCCTTCCTGCAAAACTCCAGGTGAACCAGCAGCAATTTTAAATTCAAATTCTCTTTTTTTTTTCATGCAATTGGAGTTACTGATCACTGAACAGAATTCCAGGAAAACAGTCATGGGAGAGCATAGACCTCTCGTTTTTTATTCACAACAGAAGTCGTGGGCAAAATACAACAATAACCATAGCTCAACTCGGGTGTCATAAATATTCTGGCAAAACAGTTGGGAAGGATACACACTCCAGTTTAGGGAGATTTTAATGAAAAATTATTTACCAAGAGCAATTCCTCTTCTGTAATGAGGGAACTCTCAACTTCCATTGATCTCAGCTATGGATGTATCACACAAAAATCTTATAAGTAATGAGATTCAAAGCATTAAGCTTGAGTTGACGTTTTCTCCCTTAAATTTAGCTGTAACCTGTCACCCTATTTATCCACTTCACAAAGCACTGGGCAGCTTTGCATGGGGCTATTCCCAGTAGGAGATCACATAAAACTCCATCTTCCACACAATCTGTCTTGCTCAAATCACAGAAAAAAATGCTGTGTTTAAAAATAATTTTGGCCATATTTTCTTTGAAGCATCTTGCAGTTGCTTTTGGTTGTGGCTAAATTCACCCTAGCTCTCATTTTGTCATCATCTGGAGTGATTCTCTCATGCCTGTCAGCTTTTTTCCAAGCCCTGGGTTTAATATATCTACAAGATATATTAAAATATGTAATTAAATACATACCCTTTTCCTAAGGTGCTGTGTGATGGCCATAAAAAGAAAAAATAGAGAGCAGAGAGCAAAAGGTTATTGTCTCACTAGCAAATATTGCAAAGATTTGTATTTTGTTGCTTCCATTTAGTTTTTAATGGTTTATTGAAAGGGGTGATAGTGAAACCAGTCTCACTAATCAAGACTTAGAAGGTGTGGAGTGACTAATCAGAGAAAAAGAACAGCTGGAAGCAAATCCCTTCTCACGGCTGGAAATAGGGGAAAATACTGAGTATGCTGGAAAAGACTCAAATACACTGTATTTGAAAAATACAACCTAAATACAAACTGGAAAATGAGCTTGCAGACATAATTGTGGCCATCACAGAGAACCTGTCTGTCTATATTGAACAGATTTCCTAAAGATATTAAAGGGAAGAACCCCCTGAGAAACAGTGAAAATGAGAAACTCAGGACAGAGTGGGAAAGGGAATTATCAAATATATGCACATGAGAATAACACAGAATGAAATAGCAGTGAGGAGTTTGGTGTAGACTCTTGACTGGTGACTTGTGAGTATTCCTAAGGGAATTCTGCAGATAAAAGGTAATGTCAGACATCTATGGAAACTGAAGGAAAAAAAAAATCAGGCAGTTAATTAAATTTATAGCAAATACAGATATTATAAATAAAACTCTAAAGAAAATATGGGGGATTTCTGTGTAAAATATATAATTTCAGCCACCTTGGACTAGAGTGATGAGGGGTTTATTTGGAGAGAACAGCTCTGCTCTTGAACACCAGTGAAGATGGAGGAATTCAATGCAGAATCAACAACCTCAGACTGAATAAGAACAAATTGCAATATTAGCATTTTATTTTGGAAATCCATTAACCTCAAAGATGTTAATGTACTGAAATCTAAACACAAGAACAGAGTTCAAAGCTGTTAGAAACACTGAACTCTGTCAGCAGGTTCTGTTGGTGTTGTGGTAAAACATGAATTTGCCTAAAACACTTCCAGACGCTCACCCTTGTGACAGGGAAGCCAGAAAGTGAAATTCAATATTTTCAAAGATATTCCTGCTGATTCCATCACTAACACTTTTTTAACCCACTGATGGCACTCATTTATATTCTCCAAGCCTAACTAGGAGCCTCAGAAATATAGTATTGAAGGAATAGAGAAACATCATTTGCCATGTTTCTGCATCAAGAATTCTGCCAACCATAGAGAAAAGTAATGAAAAATAAGGATTACAAAATTAACAAGGATATAAATTAGCACAATTTCAGAATTCCCTTTCTAACCAGAAACTCATCATGTGTTGTCTTCTAAAGCTGGATAAATATTGGGTTTTCTAACACTCAAAACGCCCTGTCTGTGCTGAAAGGACATTGCCCCTACAATAGCTGGGAGAAATTTCTTGAAAATCTTTAGAGATTTGGCAAAAAGTGTTCTACCTCTATTAAAGCAATCTACAGAGTTACTAAATCAGGTATTTTTATCAGTTGTAGATTGTTCCTATCATATTATTTTCATCAAGAACCTCTGCAGAGTCCTTACAGACCTTTCAGAGGAGTAATTCAAAAGCAAAATTTCCATGAGGTGTGGTGATTACAGTAATGCTTACATTTTCATCAGTCTTTACTGTTAACTTCTCATTAACTTATTGAGTTAGTTGAGTTACTCCATATTGAAATTAGTGTTGCTTTGAAAAAAAAATCTATTTTCACAGAGCTGTGCCTCCTGGACAGGCACTGTTGTGCTGTGAGCAAAGGGTTTGCACTGCTCTGTTATATCAGGAGATGGGTTTGCTACATCTGGTTAATGCAACAACATCCTGGAGAGCCCACAGGCTCCCCAGAGCCCAGAACTGCAGTTCTGCATCCTTGTTGTAGAGTTCAGAGGCAGCACGAGAAGTTACTCCCTTTATTCCCTTCCTCCCTGTTCACACAGGCCAAGAATTTCAATTCTCATTAAACTGAAACCAAAGAAAACTCTGATTTCCTTCCCTGAATTTAGGACCTGAGGTTTTACGTGTGTGCTCCTTCCCTACCTCTGACCATGGAATAAAATGTGTGCTGAAGTCCAGAGATTTAATCTCTGTCATGTCAGATGCCAACCTCAGCTGGCTCTGTGATACTCAGAGCCAGGATCTGCCTGTAATAGCACCCAGGAGTTGGGGAATTAATCTCACCTGATGAAGTGTGTCTCCTCAGTGCATAAATCAGCCAGAATAATGGCACTGATATGGAAGGAGGATGTGGAGAAAAAGAAGTTTGAAATGAGCCACAGATGAGGAACCTGTTAATGGATTGAGCCTTGATATTAAGTAACTGTGGGAGTCAGTTCTGGCTATTTGATTTCCTCAAGTTTCTGTAATATGTATTTTTTGTTTAAAAGTAGTTACCATATACTGCACTGTGAGATTGTGTTCATGCTTGTTTTCCTTGTGTGTAATGTGCATATTTATGTACACCTTTCTAATATTTCAGTTTTTGAATCATACCCATCCTGACTTGCCACTTTGGTACAGTTTGACCTCATCATAAAAAAACTGGAAGAACACAAACTCTGAATAAGAAAACAAAGATTACACTCTTTGACAATCAAAGAAATTAAGTGCAAATTACATAGAAAATCATTCTCGATAATTTACACAAACCTGGCTAATTCAGAACCATAATGTTCTTCCTATAGGAAGGTTAGAAAATGTAGTACAATTGTGTTACTGCAAGTTTTCACAAAAAATAGGGGTTGCAGAAATCAGCAGTCAGTTTTCTATTATGTTTTGATGCTTTAAATAGTTAATGCCTTCCAGCAAATTTACTGTACTACCAAGGCTGGATAATTTGGATAATTTTGCAATTCAGGCAATCATTAGGTGTTTATTAGTAAAAAGTCATTATTGCTAAGTATTACTTTAAGAATAAATGTCCACATAGAATATGTGGTAATTTAATAAGTGTAAAATTTGAGGCTACTTTATTCCCCACAGACAAAAATTGGTCTTTTCTCTGTGGCTCACAAGAATTTTAATGGATACAGAGAGAAGATAGCATGCAATAAAGTACAAAGCAAGAAATTAACTGCAAATAAACAATAAAATTTCTCCTCAGTTATTCCAGGTTCAAGCTTTCAAACAGCATGCATGGCATGCTACATTTATAATACAATAACAGTTAAGGGTGCAAGGGTCTTCTGGGGTGTTAAACACACGTATTCATGACTTTCATAAGATTTAAATAGGAGATATTTATTTCTTTGTGTAGTGAGTGACAAAGCAGAATTAAAAGCTGTGGTCCTGCATTGTCTTTCAGCTTCAAAAAGTAAAAGCTATGGTGTGAGGAAATGCAAGCACTAAACAGCTGAAAACAAGGGTTCTGAGGGATCTAGCAATTAAAAAACAAGGCTATGGTTTAAAAACAATGTGAATTTCTCAAGAGGAAATATTTTGCCTGGGTAGTCAAGAAAGGGAAGGTGTGGTGGGCTGAGCTTGGGTGGCTCTCAGTCTTCCTCCTCAACAGGATGGGGAGAAAAAGAAAAATATGAAATTCTTGGGCTGAGACAAAGGCAGGGAGATTATTTAGCAATTGCCATCACAGGCAGAATAGACACCATGGGCTGCAGGGAAATGGCTCTGCACACCCTGCATGGGCTGCAGGTGAATCTCTGCCCCCAAAAAAAGGAAAAAATTTAAAATTCTTCTGTTATAATATCTCCCAGACCGGCATCTGTCATGCTGAAATGATTTGGAGAAGTTAAGTCTGTAAAGAGGCATAAAATGTAAAATGGTTGCAAAACGACCGAAACTTTTCCGTACTTCACAAAACCACTGCGCCTTTTCCATCCCACTTGGGATGTTCCACATCCGAAGTAGTCAAGCCACTGGCAAGTTTTCCCACAGAACATTCGTAAAAACTAAGCTGGTAATCAGAAATAATAATTTACAGTGAGTGTAAGAGGAAGGAGTGGGCAAAAAGGCCACCACAATATCTGCTTGAAAAGCGAGATGAAAGGGGACGTGTTGGATCCACTGGAACTTCCCCCACCTCTGCAGCCTTTGTAGTAGAGATTTCCCCAACTATAAAAAGAAGCAAAAGAAGTTGTAGGTTATCACGCTTCATCACTCCTTCTTTAATCTCCATACAAAGATGATTAATTTCAAGCTCTTTCAACTGTAGAGCGTTCACCATGCAGGGGAGTAGAAAATCAAGACCATCTTGAGAAGCAGTTTCTTACATATTGCAGAACTTCACTCCTTTTTTTTTCCTTTCCTCCATAGGTTTGCGGCAAAATCAGCCAAATGACATTAGCTATGCTTTAAATTTCAATTTCCACACTTCTTTCGTTCTGTATCTCGCTCCTTTTTTCATCTCCCCACCTAACTTCCTCAGATTTCGAGTGTAACAAATCTCAAACTCGGTGCATAAAGGAAAATAGAAGAAAGAGGAAATTATCAAGAACCTATGAATTTGTGCTTGGCAGGTTCAGAAAGTTTTCTGGGGTTTGATGACATCCAGCCGTTTGTGCAGTTATCACTGATTTTGGTACCCTACACAACCTTTCTGGCTGCCCATCAATAGTTACTGAGCCTGGAAGCTTCAGCAGCAGAAGAGAAAAACCACAAACCCTATGAAGTGACGACAAGTACAGGTTCTGCTTTCTCAAAAGGATTTGTAAAATCGTTGCCACCACCAGGGTTCAAAGTGCTTTCACTCCATGGGCCTGGAACGAGATGATACCATTTGTATTTCTGTTTAATTTTAGCCCAAACTGTTGGCATAAATCTCACAGACCTTGTTTAGTGTCTCTAGGCTGAGACAGGCTTATTTTTGATTAATTGCTAAGAGTGACCTTGAAACTTTAGTCTGTTCTAAGTGGCTGCCTGGGAAAGGTGAAGTTTAGTGTCTCTATGCCACAAAAAATATTGCTTATTTATAAAAAAAAGGATTGGAAAATTTTCTGGACACAAAGGCTTTCCTTTTCCTGGACAACTTTCTCTAAGATGTTATATTTGAAAGTCAGAAATTACATTCTTTCACACCTATATTCATTTATTTTAACCTGAAGTATCTTTTTATCTTCATCTTAACATAGAAAGGCCCAACCTCCAAAAAATTTGGCTCCTCAGTTTCACTAGAATGTTTTTTCCACAATGATAGAGGAAAAAAGCACAGTTTGTAGTCTGGGTAATCAAATACCATGTTGTTCTGACTTGAGAGTTTTCAAAATTGTACACATTCTGGAAGTTTATAATCAGTGAATATGAGCCAAAAATCTTCTTGCAGTTACATCATTTCAAATATTGACTCAATTTAGTGCCAGACCTTTTGTAGATTAGTGTAGGGTTATTTGTGTTTTGAAACACTTGATTTTATATACAAATTAAAAAAGTATAAAATTATTTCAGTTATGTTAGAAAAGTTTTGTGTCAATGTTTATGGGGAATTACACCCTTGTAAGGAATTAGAATAGCAGAAAGCCTGATCTTACTGTAAATAATGTGCTCTGATGTGTAGTTTATATGGAATTGTGATGCCATTTCTGTACAGTAAGTTCCATTTGAAATGAGTTACATAAACCAACCATTATCTATGATACATCAAATTATCTTCATAAGATCTAGAGAGAACAAATGTTTTTTTTCTTCTGGGGTCACCTGAACAAAGTGGTTTTACACACTGTATTTTGTTGTTCCCTTTGTTTCCAAAGATCTGATTACTTTTGCAAATTTAGGGAGCACAACATAAACTTGCAATCTTTTTTTAGACCAGAAGAACATAATAAAAATTATCTCACTTTGCTTCATTACAACAGCTGCTTGTGATAAGATGTGGTCTTATCTATTTCTGTAATAAAAGGCCATGGTAGAACTGTGCTCTTAATTATCCTGCTAAATAATGGGACACATTTAAAGCCTTTCCACTCCATCTCCCAGCACTCATAAGTGTCATTTATGAGTTATTTTTCTGCCAGTTTTTGCTTCTTTAACAAAAAACACTGTTAAATGCACATTCTGGTATAAAAGAAATGCATAATTAATAGTTCCTCCTGTTTCAGAAATTAATAACAGAAGAAATATCAAGTGTTTCCCTGAAAACAATCCACTGAGAAGTAACTGAGGTATCAATATTTCAGTGTTTCTTATTGCCAGGGGAAAAAAGGAGTGCCTTGACACAGCAGATTTAATAAACAATAACAATTAGAGAATGGTTTTATGAAGCTTCTTGTTCACCTGACATTTGTTGAACAAATGAGGTGTTTTTGAGTTGTGATAAATTTGTGTGTGCTCTGTCTATCAGAGAGCTGATATGGACTGAATTCCTTGTTAGGAAAATGTAGGATAGGGGAAAATTTTAGTTAATTGAATTCTTAAACTTGTAGTGGTTAGTGGGTAACAGGGGGAGTTCAAACCACTGAATTCTGCTAAATACTTTTTATATTACAGTAACTTATTTAACATCTAAAAAGCCTTTTGAAAGTGTTTTCACTGCTAAATATGAGTTGGGAGTGAGTGATTAAAACTTTATGGATAGAATGTTAATATCAATGAGAGGTTTATAAACTGACAATACAGAATAAATAATTAGAAGATACTAAAGTAAAAATATATATCAGTTTAGTTAGCACACTTGAACTGTCTTATGTTAAATGATGGGGGCAAATTGTCAAACGGAATTCTGTTGAAGAAAATATTTCATTTCCTTTAGTATCTGCTTCCAGCACTAAATTTGCTTAAGAACAAAAACTGCCTTTAGTGGGTTGTTTAACCAAGTGTTTTAATTGCCTGGCTGTGTGTATTTCATTAGAGCAGGAGGAGATTTGGAGTATTTATTCCTTAAGAAAGCAGGAAGTGTAGAATTGCCCTGGAAATGGCTTTGACTTGCTCCCAGGTACAGAAATGCTGTTGTGTCCAAGGGGGAAATGAGCAGGAGCTTTGATCAGGAGCCAGCGTTTGCTCAGAACAATAAAAACATTCCTCTGCCATCTCAGAAAAGGGCAGAAACTGTTCCCACAGCAGGTGGAACCTCTGGATCACAGCACAAATCTGGGGCACAAACCTCTTGGAAGCTGCTGAGCTCCTACCCATGGAAAAACCCCACAAGCCCAGGTGCACCTGTATAGAAAGACTATGTTGTGGCTAGGGCCTGGTCCTTCCAGAAACGACTCAGAGTTCATGGATTGATGACCAGAAGGCTTTATTTATAGATAGATATTATTAAAAAGATGATTGAGAGAGAGAGATCAAGCAGCTTCCTAGAGCAGGTTTAGAAGCTGCAATCATCTCTATGTCTGTGCATCTGTGTGTGTCCAGTACCAGAGTGGAATGCACAACAAGAACAGAGAGGAGATCTTCCATTGGTCAGGCAAACACCTTACCATAAACATTTCTCATAGTTACATTCTTTTCTCCTGGGAACTACAGAGAGCTCCCTTTAGAAATGGAGTTAGCTATTTAGAATTGAAGACAGGTTAGAAAGAAATTGCTTTTTCCAGCTTGTCTCTGAAATTTCTCAAAAACCCACTGCCAAGTCATGACCACACACCTGAGCCTGTGCTGGCTGTGAAGGGGCTAAACAAAGTTCAAAATAATCGTTAAAAAAAAAAAAAGATTAAATGTGTTGTCACCACTTAATCCCAGTACACATGACCCCGCTGGGGCCTTGCAGAATAGTGATAAAACCAAAGCTGTGAACACCCTTCTGAAAGCACAGATTCTGTTCTGCTGGGGCCCTGTGACATTTCAGCTCTGCTCAGGATAAAAGTGTGGAGGGATACAAGCTTTATATCCCATAATCTTTGCTGTGGGGAGGAAAGAAGGAAGAACGTTAAAGCAGCTTCCTTGGTTTATCTAAATCAAGAGGATGGCTATCCTGGGATTAATAATTAATTAATTAATGACAGCAGATAGGGAAAGAGAGTGGGAAAATAATAACTACGTCCTTCTGGATTACCATCGATGGGAATCTTTAGCTAATCAGTGACCTTATTAGCATAGAGTAATCAGAGGATCATTAACTTTGGAAAAGACCTGTAAGGCTGTGGAGCTTAGCACCTCTGTGGCTGTTGGAGCAGACCTGGCTGGCAGGTCCTGGCAGCTGAACGCCCACATCAGGGAGGGACAGGCCCTGGCAGGGCAGCAGCCCTCTGTGTCCCCTGGGGATGTGACTGAGGGGACACCTGGGACACCAAACCAGGTGATGCCATTCCCCAAGGAAAGGCTGCTGATGGGGGTTTGAGGAGTGACAGGTTTTCGGCTGCTCCCCTCCTCTCTGGGGGTCAAACAGGAGGCAGAAGCTGCAGCCTTCGAGCTGACAGCACTGCTACAAAACTCAATTTCCTGCAAGCCCTCCCAGGGCTCTGCTACGCAATTTCATTTGTATGATTTTATTCTGCGTAAACCATAGATTTGTGTTTTACAGAAGCCAGAGAGCTTTTGTATGAGCGTGTTGGGTTTTGGTTAGGTTTGTTTTGGTTTGGTTTGGTTTGGTTTGGTTTGATTTGATTTGATTTTGGTTTGGTTTGGTCTTAAACCCAAACAATGGACAGGAAAGGAGTTAAAAAAGCAAGAGAGGAAACCACAAAAAAGAGCGAGTAGAAAGAAATAAGGAAGAGCAATAAATGATGGAATTGCCAGAGGGTGATTGGCCTTTAAGAATTAATGACTTTTTCTTCATCTCTGATCATTCAGCCTTCTTCCAAAGGTAAGAGAAAAAATAATCCTTCATGACATGCTAAATCAGGGCTGGTGGGAGGAAAATGGGAACCTTATTTCTTTTCTTTCTTTCTTTTTCCTTTTCTTTTTCTTTGTTTTTTAAACAGGAAGTTTGAATTTTGCAGACAGAAGACAAAGTGGTGTCTAAAAGAGTCCGAAGCAAAAGTGCAGATTTGGAAGGCACAAACCCAGAGTGAAATTTGACAAGTAGAGCCACAGATCTCAGAAGCAGATCCATGTGACCTGCCCATCATCTCCCTTTGCCTGCCTCTCCCCAAGAGGATGTGACAGTGGCCTTGAAAAATATCTGCAGAAACCAAAATTGAAAGGAAAAGAGATAGAACCTTGCAAACCAAGCAACTTTTTCAACATCCTCTGTAGGTCTCAATGCACAAGGTTCCCTGTGAGAAAGAAGAGACTTTGGATGAATTTTTGACTTTTTCTTACTTTAAACAAGGATATTCAGAAGGGGCCAAAGATATTTTAGCAGAACATGGACAAATGTGGGGTGAGAAGGAGGAAAAAAATATGCAAGTTCTCAATTTTCTGGAAAATAAAAGTAGCTGCATCATTCTCAGGGCTGGACTAGAATGAACTCAGTGGAACTTCATTTATGCAAATGAAGGGCTATTTCTGACGTTTTTCTATGGCTCCCAAGGAGTTTTTGCACCTGCATTTTTGGTTTGCAGCTTCTATCCACGTTGACAAACCAACCTGCCAGGCCAGGTTCAGCCAGGTGGAACTAACTGCCTGCTCTCTGCACCAGCAAGAAGTCTCAAAAAACCTCATGTGAGCAATTTGGTGAGTTAGCAGAGGCCAGAGGTTGAACCCAAAAAGCAGTTTGAACGTGATCATGCATAGAGGAGTGGAAAGGAGAAAGACTTTTATGAGCAGGCCATGCCACCTGACCTGGAGGCTGCTCAGCTCTTCCTGGAACTGGATAATTTACAGGAATAGACAGCTCAGAGGGGATCTCCTCCTGAACACACTGAAAGCTCATTAATTATACCCAGCATAACTAATATTGAACAACAACAATGTTATTCTGAAACAGGGAAGATGATTTCACATCTCTTTAGTTCAAAGAAATATCTATAATTTTTTTAAAATGTGGGAGTTCAGATAATGATGTAGATTAAGCAATAAATTCCTGATCTTGGTGTCCTGAATTAATTCTGGGAACATCAGTGATGCAACCTGGTGTAAAACTGACAAATGTTAGATTAGAATCAGGCTATGAATTCTTATAATTATCACTTGTCTACTTACTGAAAGTAAGATAACTGCAACTAATTAGGGGTATGAAAGAAAAGAATGATAAGTGTGTACAAACATCACAGCAGAGATTAAATGTCTATTTATATGCCGTTATTTTTAGGGTAGAAATTCTATACAAAACACTGATAAAGCTTTTTATTGTAACCAGCAGATCTGCCCTGATTATGTATCTAGAAAGATACAGTAAATAAAAGCAATCAGGAAACAAAATGCCACAGCCCTGGAGACATAAATTGATAGAGCAACAGAGTGCAGAAGCATTTGTGTGTTATTAGAATCTACCCCTCAGCCTCTCGGATTGTTAATTTAGGGAAGCACTAACGTTTGAAAGAGGATGTGATGTGGAATTGCTTAAGAAATTGATTTAGATGCTTTAATATCTCCAGTGATGTAGTAACAGGTATGCCTAATGAAACAAATTGTTTATGTGAGTTCACCCCATTAAGAAATACAGTTTTGAGGTGGCTTGGTTTTTTTTTTCTTTAATGCCAAGTGATCATTTTAATGAGAGAAATAAACTCGCAAACACAACAAAATCTTTTCACCTTAAAGCAATAAAAACAGAGATGCTGAAAACACTTGAGGAGTGATTTTTCTCTCATGCAAATGAGAAGCACATATCTGAAATCGGCCCTGGATGCATTAAATAATCCTTGCAATATTTATATATGTATTAATAATACAGAGTCTAATATTGATATGTGAGGAAGTAACACCATTGATGCCAATGAAATAAATCATACTAAAATTAGAGTAAGATGAATAAAAAATGAGGCCCCAACTTACTAATTATGCAATACATGAAAGTTATAAATAAATCTAGACCCATGGAAGCATCAATTAGATGGAACAATATAGTGCACAGAGGCTACAATGTGAAAATTATCCTGTATCTGATGCTTCAGGTTCAGAGTTTAGGGTCCCCTCCAACACTGGAACTATGTTGCTTTCCGAAAGGACAAAGTAATTAATAAATTATTCTTGACTAATAAGTAGACCCAGAAGGAACTACAGCACTATAATCTGAAAGGCAGGAGTGACAACAGAACTGCATAAATATAAAAAATGCAGATTGGGAATAGAAAAAGAACTGATTAAAAATAGTAAGGACAGTATCGACTGTATTGTACCTGCAAACAAAGTCAGAAATAAGCAAACTAAATATGACAACCACAGGCTTGAAAGCCTCTAGATATTTTTTCCTCCAGCTGTCTCTCTGGAATTTATCCCCTTCTTTAAACGTTTTTATTCTACTCTAAGTCTCTTAAACTGGAAAATCATTATGAATCTTTCTTAGTTTTAAAACCAATATAGTGCATTTAACTTTGAAATAAATTACAAATTAAGGTAAATAAGTTACAAATTGCCACAGTGCAGAGTGATTTTCACTGCTGCTCCAACAGCCCAAGTGACAATGAAGGACTAAAAGGAAGGAATTTTTATCAGCTCTTGGTTTTAGGCAGAAAATTCAGCTACAGGAAAAGTGATACCCTGCATTATGTAATACAGACCTGTCAGCTGTCCCAGGACATAAAAAAACTGCTTGTTGTCCAGTCTGACCATTTAATTCTTCACCACTGGTACCATTTTCCATAGTATTTTTAATAACTTGCACTACACCCCTGACTTAAGCTTTGGTTCCACTGGGGCTGAGTTCAGTGAGTGAGGACTTTGCCTCGCTCATCTCAGTCATGTAAATAGTCCAGAAATTAGCCTGGAATCATTTATCCAAGCATCATATCAGAGTCAGCTATTTATTTTCTGCTGGCCCTGTATTATTTGATTTCCAGCCAAGTATAAGTGGCCAGCTGTAACACATTTTCAGAATGAGGCACTTAATGAACATGTTTAGTGTTAATATAGTTATTTATGTGTTATCTCTCAGTGTTTTATTGCAGATGACAGGAAAATAGCACTGTATATTGTTGAAAAGGGGGTAACTGGGACATGATTTTATGTTTCTAGAAAACAATATTAAATTCAGCAAGTGAGAGTTACTGGTTTAGAAAAATGAACTCTATATGAAGTACAGAAAAACCAGAGGGAAAAAAGCTGACAATTAAAGCTTCAAAGAGACATCAAGTACAGTTTGGTGTCAGATATACAGAATTATACACAAAAAAATACTAACAAATAAAAGCAAAAAGCAATAAAAAGAAAATTCCGCAAGTCTGCTTGTTTATTTATTTCACATTTATAATATATACATCAACTTGCCCAAGATACTGCAAAATAAAACATTAAGAACATCTGAATATAAAATGAGAATAATCAACATCTTTAATTTCAAAGCGTTATTTTATGTGTAAACAAAAGCATATGAATATGACTATAAAAAGAGGATAATTTACTTCTAGATGAAAATGTCTCAGTTTTGTAGGCTTTAGACTCATCCTGCTGCAGTACCATTCTGAGGGCCTAAGAAGTGAGCAGGCAAATCCTCTTTGCTTTACTCAGGTGAGCAGGCCTCTTTAAAAATCAAACATAATAATAAGTCCAAAATACCTTTTAGAAGCCGTCAAAAGTACAAACTATATTTGCACATACAAGCAACCACCTGTGAGCTTTCCATCAGACTACAGTCAAAATAATTTCTGTGCTGACACACTGTGTTCAGGTCATTAAAACTGATGCCTTAAGTTTTAACTTTTATATTTTCCCATCCTGCAGTGCCCAGTGTAACTCTGCAGGTCCCTGGAGCTCGTTCAGTGCTGTTCTCTCATGCTCACACTGACATAACAAAGCCTCTCCAGCTCGCTCTCCAAGGACACCCAGACCCTCCTGGGCCCAACAACTGCAAACCTTCATCTTGGGGACAGGGGGGCAAGCTTGGGCAAATTCCATCCTTGCCTGGCTTCTGCTTGGGCAATTGATGCTGATATCAAAGTGGGAAGAACTCGGGAGCTGTCATTGTCCATGTTGGGATGCACTGAGGCAGGAGCCTCTGGAGCCCAGAGTGTGACCTCTGAAGGCCTTTCCAATCAATCCCTCCTTTATTCCTTTATTCCTGTCTGGTCTCTGTTTCTAGGGAGCCATTTAAGGCATCAAAACGACTTCTAAAAGTAAAATAAATCTACCCTTAAGGTCGTTTTGCTGGGTGTTTTACCCATCAGCTGAGCCTGGAGATGCAAACAGCCCCTGCATGCCGAGGGTCAGCTCGGACTCAGCAGCCCTGGCTCAGGCTCTGTGAGACCCAATTCCAGCTCAGGCTGTGCAGGAACATCCATCCTCTACCTGCAGTGTGCTCTGATTGTATCCTCAATAATCCACTTCATTATTTATGATGGGCACAACTCATCTGGCACCTTCTTTTGAACCTTTCGAAAAGCAAACTGAAGAAGGACAGGGTGTGGGAAATGGAAGAGATGAAAAGTGTGCCAGCAGGGCTCTGTATCACAGGGGTAACAAAACTGAAAATAAGATTGGCTTTGGAGACATAGATCAGAGAATATCGAGAGCCACCAGAGGAAGTGATAGAGAGAGAACATTTAGGTTTCTAGAAGACTAATTTCAGTGTGATTCAGGGAGGTGATAATATTTGCTGACATCATGTGGTTGCTTTCATCTTGCAATTGTTTCAATTGAGATGTTACAGTGAGGTTCTAAATTAAAAGCTACTTTTTTTTTGTGAAGCAAGAGGAAATTTAATCAATATAGATTAATTTAGAGCAGCTGCTATTCACTAAGTAGGAACATTTTCATCTCTGAAGAATTTTAAATTCAGCTTTTATAACTTAACCTGCAGTACATTTGAATATATTCCCCTGGCCTCTGCAGTGCTGTAACTCTGCTGAGCTCAATGAAATTTATCTTGTTCGAGACAATGTGCTGTAGATCTCCACTTGTTTATTTCTCAGCAGCTCCTTTTTTCCTGTAGAAACCTAGGTCATGTAAAGCCATCAAACCCTGGGATGGGAGGAAGGGAGATGAGAAGTGGAGAGTGCTGCAGATGGATCAGGAGAGGGGCTCCAGCCCTTGGGGTTCACCAGGAGGACTCTGTGTCCTTCACCTGCACCTGGCCCAGGTCACACAAAGGTTTTCCCCTCCCAACACCCTTCAGAGAGATGTGAAATTTGAAATAATGCACTTTATCTAAGCCGTGGGTGCTGTCCACCAGCCAGGCTGCTCTGGTGCAGCTGGGAGCCCACGGCTTTGAAAGGTGCCTCCAGCTGAGTTGCACAAGGCATTGGAGCCTCTTGTTTCCACACCACACATGTTTTACTCTGCTCCCTGGGTGATGTGTGCAAGGCTGTCCAAGGGCACAGCTCCCCTTTGAGTCGGTGGCACCTGGGTGATTTCCAAAGCCAACCTTAGAATCACTGAGACAGGATTTTAAACTCTGCTGCAGTCAAAAATCAGCAAGATAATACAGAAGTAAACTTGAATCTAGTTTAATATACAATATTAATTGTATATATAATATACATTTATATA
>VZRF01000174.1:0-38879 GCA_013396875.1 Vireo altiloquus
TTAACAAGGATGTTTAGAAATAGCTAAAATTGCTTTTCAAGTTGTTACAATCAACAGAAATTTTAGCACTGGATTATTTCACAAGGAAAAGATCTCCCAAGGAGGTGCTTTTCAATACAACAAAGGTATCATTATCATGTGGATAACCACTCAGTTGTTGTAACTAGTCCTGTTTATTCTACATAATTCTCATCATGAGGACAAATAATCCATCAGCAAGTGAGCAGATTTCTGATTACCTTATTGAAAGGCTGATGTGGTGTGTAACTATGCCCATTGTATTTTTGCCTAGGATTTCCTGGACATAAAAATGTCTTCACATTCTCTGCAGCACATGCTCAATGAGTCTCATGCTTCCAAGAAATGCCAGGTCTGCTGCACGTGCACCGAGCAGTCTCTGCAAAGTGAGGAGGGACAGTGCCTGTGGGACTTGTCGGGATTAGTGCATGTGAATTGACCACCTGAAAAGTCAGAGGAACTGTGCATGAATTGCCCGGTAGTTTTTGAAAGCTTGCCAGAGAGATAAATTGTCCTAAAAGCCATCTGTGAAGTGTGTATAGGATGGGGTTGATCCTACCTGGATGTGCTGGCCATGGTTATGATTTATAGGTAAGCAGGCAGCCTAGCTGAAACACAGAAGGTACCAACTGGCTTTGGATTTATCATAGGTAAAATGGGATTGCAGATATTCTGGTGCTTGTAACTCCCGAGTTTTGCACTGACACCTGTGAACAAATCTCTTAATGGTGGGAATATCCACAAATAATATGGGGTAAAAACGAAGCAAGATCAGAAAATGGCTGCTGTCTGCCAGTGGACTTTGTGTAGCTGGTGAGAACACAGCTGCAGTAGCTTTACTCAAGTCAAGTAAAAAGTAGGTCAGGGAATGTGAATCAGGATAATAATATGGAGAATTTCAGAAAATGGCCTTCATAGTATGCAAGCATACATGAGCCATAGTTTAGGTAGCCACCTTCTGAGGTCCCACATTTCTTCCAGAGTAATATAGGTAACCGTTAATTTATGGTACTTTCTAAGGCTTCTGTGCTTTTGAGGATTAGACTGTTCAGTATTGAACAGAATAATTTTAGGAGGTACTGTAAAGGGAACAGCCTTATACATCTGTAAGTGATTTACCTGCTCTCCTTTCATGTACTGCCACAGATTTGTGGAACTGAAGGGCGCTGGATATGAAAACTATCCCACCCCATTTTAATTGTGAGTTTGACATCACTGCATATCTGCTTTCCTGTGTTTCTGTGGACCTTCTGCATTATAATGTGAGGAGAAAACACTTCACAACAGCACATGTGAATGTAAGCTTACAAAACAGGCTAGGAGAGACTGAAAAAATTCCTGTGGAAGCAGGAGTGAAAGCCTGTGATGGTTCCTCCCCTTATGGGTTGAGTTCATGTTAAGATTTTCACATTTCTGTTGCCCTAAGAACTAATCTCAGCTTCTGCAAAAACAGTGCAATTCAGAACTACATAAAACAGCTGTACATTTACCCCATTTTCTAGGCAAATGTTAATGAGTACATAGAAATTGGAACATAATAATTACTATTTTATTGGCTTGGAAGAATTGTTTTACAGTAGAGTGACTAAGTGCTAGAGTTAGAATACACTTAAATCTGCAGGCTTGACATATTGTTAAAATATAGTTTTCTAATGTAACAAACCATTGTGCTGATTAAAAGGGGAGATCATCATTCTAGTTGCCCAGTCTGTAATGTTCAGTAAATGCTTATGCACATTTTAAGTTCTCTCCTATACTAGTTTTAGCTCTAGTAAAACTAGATAGATAACTACTCATTGTCACCCCTTTGCAATTTTTAAAAATTGACTAAATTAGACATTTTAGACAGAATTAGATAGATGTTTATATCTTCTGTTTTAGAAGATTACACATACAGAACACATTATTTCTGTCAATCTTGAGTACTAGTTTTTATTTTATGATAACCACTTGGTGCCATGCAATTCATCAAAACAGGTTTATATTCAGGGATTTTTACATCCTTGACTATTCTAAACTCTCCTGGATTTTTCCTTGATGTAAGTGTAAAATGAATTGGAATGCATGCCAAATTGAGATTTTGGTTTTTAACTGTACTTTTTCCAGTTGTGAACATGCTAATCTGAAAAGAACCAGTAATCAACAGCACAGTTTTGGCCATCTCTTTGGTTTTCGTCACCTTGAAATCATTAATGAACTCTGCGTGTTTGACATCTGTGTGCAGAAGTCAATGAGCCAAGCAGTGAGCTTTTGTTCTGGTTTTGACATTTAGTAATTAGTAGCAGAACGCTGAAATTAGAAGTTAGAAAAGTATGAACATACTTAAATTTTGTGCCAGTAGTAACAGACTCGCACAATAACAGTTAGAGATCTGCCAGTTTTTCTGTGTTAAATAGATCTGACCCAAACTGGACATAATTATCTATGAAAACAAAACATGATTTTACTCAGAATTTTTTGGTGGCTACACAAGGAAAAATATGACTCTTTATTGATATTAGATATGTATTATCTGTGAATAGAAACCTGCAAGGTTCTCCAAGAATTTGGATTGCTATCTGACAGATAAGTAATCACCACCAGTGATTACACCTGTTTTTATGAAATAGAATCAGTCATGAGGTTTTCACCTGGAACACTAAATAGTTTTTGAGACATTTGCCCAAACTGTCCATGTAAACTACAGAGGATAAGTAGCTTTCTGTGTACTCATACCTGAATATCAGGAATTTCAGCCTATTATGAATAGCTGGATTCAAAGCATCAGTAAAAAAGGACCCAAAAGTTTGTGAAATTTTGGGAGGAGAGATTCTTAGAAATTTTGCAGGATAGATGCTTTCATTTTCTCCACCAAAGAATTTAGAGCACTTTAGCTTTAGATACAGATAGCTTGTAGATGTTTATATAGTGTGAGGATCATTTGCTACTTGTTATATTAGGATTATAAACACATTGCAATGCTGTTTATATGTCTTTTCATCACCTGTGTATAAAAGAAATTTGTCTAGTAAAAGGATCTATAGGAATGAGTAGTATAATTTGGCTTCTGTCTGTTCACTCTCACTGATTTCTGATTTTTCTAAATTTACAAAACTTGAAATTTCTTAATGGGACTTTGGTTAATTGCTACAAACTTCCACTCTGTATGCCTTAAATTCTCGATCTGTAAATTGTGTTTTTCTTTGCAATATTTTCAAACTTTGAGTGATGCATGTTGTCTAATTGTAATTTGTTGATAGAGTACTTTATCCTGTTCATGAGATTTATCATTTAAAAAAACATATTCTTCAACAAGAAATTGTGAAAAGTGCCCTTAAAGAATAATTTCATTGTCTTCAAGCTGTCAGCACTTTTCTTGCCATTTCTCCCTAAATTTTTCACAATAAATGCTGTGTTGATATTTACCAACTCCCTTCCGGCTTGTTGGGGTGTAGATTTCTTAATGGCTCTTGAAACATGAGGCTGATGACACAGGCAGTGTTTGGGTAAGCTGTTGGTCTTTGATAGATAAAAGTCATGTCAGAAGGCAAGTTTTGAGTAGTACCTGGATTCTACACCCTCAGGTGTTCTCTAATACCTCATTAAATTTGTGAAACAGCTCAGTCTTCAGGAAGTGGCCAAACAACTCTGGTTGTCCCAGCCTTGAGAGGACACCTCAAAGTATTCTGTGCACCTGATGGCAGGTATCTGTTCACACTGAATTAACTGCAATTCTGTTTTTGATGCATCAGGTAGTTGGGAGAGAACTTCAGTCTCTGAATTACGGTAATGCACTACTGTATTTTGCCCAAACATTACAGTAAGGCACTACTGTAATGTTTGGGCAACTGAAAGTCTGCTTTGTTTTCATAAACAACATCACCCTATCTGCACCTAGGAGAGGTGTTGGTCATAGGTCAGTGTTGGCTGTCATTTATACTTCAAAACCTTCCACTTCATATTGAGGTATCTGTTATCAGGCAATGTGAAGTAAGCCCTACCATTCAAATAATTTTGTATAAGTATTGTATAGGGGCCAGTAATTCAGTAATTAATCCTTGTTGGTCAGGAAAGTAGGCATTAAAATATCCCCATTTCTTGAGTCTGTGAAAGTGAGGCAGCTGGGAGTTCTTGACTTACCAGAAATCTTAGAGAGTCCACAAATTTGGAATTGGAACAGGAATTCCTGGCTCTCCCTCATGTTCTCAGGCAAGTAGATTGCATCTCACTGAGAAGTGTGCGAAAGCTGATAACATTGTAGTCCAACTGATAACTCTCTGGGGAGATGGAAAGCTCTGCCTTGAAGTTCACCAGATGTTTGGAAGTTTACATTGTATGTGAACTATGAAAAATTGTATCCTTAATACAAGCTTTCTGAGTTGTATGGAATTATGTCATAGGTGGAAATTATGATATGGGTATTTATACATGGAAAGACTAAGTTTAAAACTTTAGCAATGTTGTAATTTTCTATTAAATTCATTCTGATTTTCTAAGAAGATCTCATCTAAGTTGGTAAGCAGTACCTTTTAATAGCAGCTTTTTTTTTTAAATTTCCTTTTTATATTTGTTTTTCTTAGTTCATGTTTTTCATTACAGTTCTCTGACTAGCTTATTAAGGTAAAATCTTCAAGCTTTTTTCTTGTATCTTAAAGATTTAAATAAAGAACAGAAGAATGGGGTAGGCCTGGTCTTGTTGTAATAGTTTTTATTTTTCTGGAAGTGCTTTTGTTAGAACTTACTTTTTCTTCCTGCTAACTGATATATTAAACACTTTATAAACTTGAAGGTTAAATCTGGGCACAGCAAAAGAGCAAAATTGCCATGAACTTCAAAAGGATCAGAATTTCAGCCTAAAATTTACAGACCTGATAGAAAAATTCTCTCTTTTGCCTTAGCTTAGTAGGGAAATCTAAGTAAGCTTGAAATCTGCAAGAAGGAATTTATGCCTATCATTAGTATATAGTCCTCCATGTTTTGTGCTTAATGTATACCTTATATCACGTCTAATGAAATGTAGAAGATGCCATTTTTTAAACGGTAATACTAAAATGTTACAGAGGTACACAAAGTTATGATAAAATATTAGACTACTTTGTGATTGTATTTCTTTGCGACCAGTTGGTTAATTAATTTTATGTGACAGGAGCTAAAGTAAAGAGACTTATCATAAAATAAACAATTAAAACTCATTAATAACTTAGATAAATAATGATGTTCATGCAGTGCATTGTTGTTATCAGGCTGTGTTTGAAAAAAACTTATAGATGAGGATAATTTAGTGGACTAAATTCCAGAGAGGCCAGTCATCTTGTTACTGGTATGGCATGGGATAAAATTAATCCCTTTTTAACTGCAGTGTGAATATTCAAATTGCCTGTTTCATGAGCTAAATATCTTATTAAATCACAGGAATTGTACTGCCAGAAAGAGGTGAAAAAGAGCCTGCCTGTGTGAGAGCAGGGCAGAGTGTTCATTATTAAACACTGGTTGCTGCTAAAATATGGTTTCCATATGGAGCAGACTACATGTAATTTATGTAAACCACATTGGTAATAGTTTTTATCAAGTGGTGCTAAACACGAGCTAAATCCAGCATAACTGTTTATGTAGACTGTGTGTAAGTAAATTGTGGGTATTACTAGGGCTGGTCAGATATTTCAGGAAAATATTTCCTTTGCTGTCCCCATTATATACTAGCTCAACTCGCATCTGCAGCAATGCCTGCTTTGAATGGGATGATTCTGGAGGTTAAACAGGAAGTGAAAGAAACTAATTTGTAACAAAGCACCAATGGCACTCATCTAAAATATAAAATATCTGTTAAACCTTCTCTGCACAGGTACTCATATGTTTCATTCTTCCTTTTGAAAAGGGGGAATAAGGTATTTGGTTAGACGTAAAGACATGGTAAAAACTATTTACTCAGAATTATAATAAGATGATCATAAATAAAAATTGGAAGGGCTTTTCTAAGGGCAAGGTATGCTTTTTTAAACATTCTAAATGGCAAGAAGATGTTTATATATACTTTTGATTTAGGAGAGAGTCTTGGACAAAATATGGGGAAATTCTGGCTTAGACTGAAAACTGCAAGAACTCAGCATGGTATGATAATAAAGATTCCCTTCTGAGGTGATAAAAAGTTAGTATTAGCCCACACAATGTTTGTATGTTCATTCCTTACTCTGAAAGGAGTACATAGGGTTACTTTGCTGAGCAGATAAGACTAATTTGAAGATGAAGTCTGTTTAAAAGGCAACAGAAACATGGGTTAGATAACAGTGGATTGAACTGCAAGCTCCTGGTCTCTGATTCTGCCTGTGCCATCTCTTTAAGGACAAACTTTTCAAAACTCATGTTTATTTTCTTATTATAGATTGTAATTCTTAAAAAGTTAGATAAAAATTCTCTTAATTGGTATAATTTTAAAATTAAGAAAAAAAGTAAAACCATAACAAAATTATTTCTAGGAAAATTCAACTGGAAAACACACTGAGTAAGCTACTGAAAAGTATCCCAGCTTTTAGGACAGACTTGGACCACATAACCTCCAGAGCTCCCTTCCAATCTAAATTAGTCTATGATTCTAAAAAAACCCTAACAACCCAACCAAAAAACCCAAAAAACTTCAAACTAAACCAAACCAAAAAACCCACCTTCCAAAACTAATGGCATATATATGTTACCTGGGTTTGTTTTTGGGCAAAAGCACACATTTCTTCCTGAAAAACAGTAGAGTTGCACATATATAGTTAGGAAGAAAAATATTTGTTTGTTTGTTTGTTTTTTTTTCATATAACTGTGAAGGAACAAGCAAAGTATATACATATAAACACAAAAAAATAAAAATCAAAATTGTAGATTCACAGCATTCTATGGCAGCTGTTTGCATGCCTCATTTTGAGCTGCCCATTCTATTGCCCTACTAACATGTCCAGAGCACTTGTATGTCTGGGTCATGTTGAAGAAGAGATAGCCTCAAAGCATCCTCTACTGCCTTGGATGCTCACTCCTCTGGGAGAGAAAGATAATTATTTCCAAAGAAACTCAAGGTCAACCTGAAGGTAAATTGGTTGGTGATTTCAATATGAATCTGCCCCTCAGAGAAGCAGTGAATAGTACTGTTGTTTTCAAATATATTATGATTATAGTTATTTCTCTTAGAAGGAATAATATGATTTTCTGATATTGAATATTATCTAAGTACCAAAGGCAGCTATCACATTTTTATAGTCACTGCTGTTGATTATACTCTGGCTTAGTCAAACTGGTAAATTGTACCATAAATTTATTCCTTCCTTTCAGATTATAAAAAGTGCATTAATGATCTGCAATTTGTATAAATCATGCAATTGCTGCGAAAAAAACCCTGTAGTTTTCACTTCAAAAGTCCAACCATCTCTGGAAATCACGGGATTAATTTTGCAAGTGGCTAAGTCACATGATATTTTATTTGTACCATAGTCGATTGGATTAATGATTCAAAACCTTTTGTCAAGAAAAAATATTGATTCTTCATTTTAATTCTTCTCAGAAGTTCCTGTCCTGTAATTTTTTTTAAGCATCTGAATGTAAAAAAATGAATTGATAAGCAACCATTAATTGAAGTAGGACAAACTGAGATTCGGTTTTTTTGTTCAGGGAAGTGTGCATGAATACATTTTGCTCTTCTCAGGAAATTATAGTGAGGTGAGCTGACATATGAAGTACTGCAAATTGTACTATAATTTTTGAAATAATTTTATATGGATTTTACTTCCAATGAAATATAAATTTCAGAAAAAATGGAAGTCAAAATATTAACTGAAAAGGTGCATAATATGTTTAGTCAGTTCTAATTGTAGTAAACTATAGTAGGGATTTAGAACCAGCTGTATATTCCTCCTATGTTGATGCTGGATATCTCTAATCATCCTTTCTTGGCTCTTTCTTTGCTGCTTGACTGATTTTGTTTTCTTCTGAATTTTGAAAAATGGATGAGTGTCATTTTTGTACTCACAGAAAAATAAGCTTGCATTAGAATGTAATGTAAATAGTAGAGCTAATACTGTGATAGCAGCTTATTATTGTTATGACTGTTCTTCTTTGGACTCTCCAAAGACCTGCTGAAGACCTTTTCCATTTTAAGAGGAAATATATTTTATTAGTTTTTAATTTGAGGTAAACCAGTAAATCATTAAGACAAAACCACCTTCTGCCCTAAAGTTAAAAAAAGGTGATTTTTAAGTGTGTGAAGAGCTCAAGTTTGTAATTTCCTTTTAGCTTATGTTTACTAAAAGGATGCACAACTGGTTGCTGCTGTTGCAGGGCTGATGTTAGGCTAATACACAAGATACCTTAAAGAATTTGTCTATTCTTTTCATAACCTACTATACTTATCCCGCCTGAAAACACCCCTTAGTATCCCAGACAATCCAGTGCAGCTCTTTGAAGGGCGTAAGTCTGAGCTGTCTTCAGTCTATCTTATCAAGAAGGAGAGGATGGAGATGAATTTCAGCATCCTTTGATCACTCTTCCCCATTCCACTGCTACTGAGAGCTTCAGTTGTAAAGCAAGAACAGCATCAGGATTATATTTGGTATAGGAAACTTGACTACAAATAGATTCACGAGCTGATATACATATATCAGAAAGGGGTGGATACAGATACCATGAAAGGGATTTGTTTACCCTCTGAAAATGGAGTAAGTTCTTCCTTCCATGTTGAATAGAAGCCATGGCTCATCTAGGAATGAGCAGTCTGAACAGTTTTTAAAATCATGAAGCTGTTTGGTATGTCACAGCTGACTTGAATAGTTTTTCATCACATCTAAGTACTTTGAGTTGAAATTCTTTTTAGTTGTTTACCTCCCTGATTACTGAAGTAAGTCTGTATAATTTGCCTTGTGGTGCATGCATTACTCTTAGTATGTGAGCATGATGTCACAGGTGCATTGTATAGAGAGAGATCACAGTCTGTGTATTTGTGTGTTAAACTATACTTAAAATAGTTTTCCTACAAAGTATGTTTATACAAAATATAAAATGTCATGCTGCATTGAAGTGTTGTTTGCTCTTGATAGGGAGTCTCTGAATAGCTCACTTAATGGCTTTACTGCTTGGGGGAAATGTGACCATTCCTAGTGTGAAACAAAAGCGTGAAAGCTGCTAAACATGTTCTCAGTGCTTGTGTGCACATGTAGGCTCTGTACAAAAACCAGTAACCACAGGTAGAAAGACTGCTGTGGGCTTTGCCCTTTCTTACATGCTGCCCAGTATATATATTTAAAGGGGAGATGTCTCTGTCTGCTGGAAAATCCTGCCATAGATGTGCTATATACTTTGTAGTATTTTCAAAAATCCATCACGAGATAATTACTTAATCCAAATTTTTTTTTAATCTGGAAAATTTGTTGTTAATGTAAAATCTATTACTGTAAAAAATGTTGTCCTTTGCTCTATGGATACTCTCTGAAATGCACACCTATGTGAGCTGCAAGATAAAGAAATACCAGTCCCCAACAAGGCACTTGAAATTTTAAAGAATATTAGGATTTATAGCTTGCATTTCTGCAGGGATGGAAACATGAATAGGGGTTTTGTTGAAAGTGATAGAGGAGAAGGAGGCTTCTCAATGTGATGTTCAGTACTTGCTTTTAATCCTGAACGGGCTGGGAACACCAGACTTGAATGTCACAGCATTTCTACTTCTTATGTAAAGGAAAGACACTCTAAGCCAATTGTGATTTTTAAATTTCTTTTTATTTGTAACATTGATTAATTTTTTTCTAGAACCTCTCTCAGTCAGGTACAGTAGGTTTATGTTAATTTTGTTACCTGGGCTTTAGCATAGAAGAATCAAAAAATTATCCCCCTCAAAACTTGTAAAAATCTCTGAAACACTGCTGGAAAGTATTCAGTCAAGTATGTGGCATTTACATCACATAAGGCACTGTGGTAGGGTATAGTTGTTACTGGTTTTCCTGTTGGGGTGATGTATGCAATTAGAGATTAATGAAGTAATTTGTGAGTTTCATGACCTTCCCAGATTTAATCTGATAAAATCTCAATATCTCAAGCAGCATTCTTCCCCATATCCCTCTACATTTGTGTGGAGAATTCTGTGCTTTTAAGTACAAATCCAAATTTATGGACAGTGTGTTTTAAGTCTACACGCGTCTTTTTCTTTGCTTTAAGCTGTTGTACAAGCAGAGCAGACGGGTAGATGCATACTCTGTCTCTTTAAATTTCCTGACTCGGGCTGGTTTGACAAAGACCTCCTTATCATTTTCTTGAAACGCAGTTTCCTGAATCAGCGGATTTTTTCCCCCCCCTTGAAACTTCTGAAACTCTGAACTCTGTCAAAACAACATGGCTGGCAAGTTTTAGGGACAGAGCAGAGACATAGACAGAGACAAAGAAGCCCCTGAGAAGGCAGACGGACTTAAATTGCTTGTGGTTTTTCAGTACAGCTGGTTTCAGATGTGTCGGCCTTGTTCTGCACTGGTTCCACTGCCAAAGCAAGACTGTCACAGCTGGTAGTACTTACTGCACTTGCGGGAAAGTATGTGATTCATTAGTTGGAACCGTATGTTTTTCACCAGTTCTGGTCATGTTTTTGTTAGGATGTGGTAAAAGCATAAGCAGGGGGTGAAGGGACAATGGAAATATGTGACTTGTTAAAGATTGGCCCCAACCAGTTATTAGCTAAATTGTATGCTGTAATAAAAAAAAAAAAAAAACACCAACAAAAAACCAACCAAAAAACCCCCCAACAACAAAAAACTGGTGCTCATATGACAAATGATTTAATTTTTTAGTTAAGGTCACTTAGTCATATATAGTAAAAAGAAAAAGGAATTGTCACCATCAAGTTCTTTTTCCCATCTTTTCTGTGGAGCACCACAAACTTTTTAAATGAAAACTGTAGTACAGGATGAAGTCATGCAGGCAAAAAACATTCATATAGTAAAAAACACAGCCAAATGGGCTAAGAATTTTGTATTTTTTGAAAAGAGGTAGCTGCTGCTACTGATAAAATGCAATGGATGGCAAATGCTTGGTGTATTGAAATATTTGGTGAAAAGAGAGCTGTAAGTGGGTGTTGCTGTGCCCGCAAATGATTAAAAAGACCAGAATTGTAGGCGAGATGTAATAAGTGCTTTTGTTTACTTTTTTTTTTTCCTGAGGTAGCATCTTCCACTATTTTTGAGTGCTAGAGAGAGTTTTTGTACTGATGTTTATTTTATAGCTGTTTGAAGCTAAACATTACTGATGAGAGGAGAAAAAAAAGATGGTTGTGGGAAACATAGTTCATTTGAACCAAATATTATTGTATCATCAAGCTGTTAGTACAGCTCCCCCCCACCTTCATAACACAGATTACATGAAGACTTCAATTCCATTTGCTTCAGAAACTGTTTTCACACTTTCCCACTCCCCCCCCATTCCATTTTTCCTCCCAGCCTCTTTATATGCACACACAACCAGTGGACTTTATAGAACTAGAACCAGGTCTGTCTCTGATAATTAGCTCAGCTGGCTGCAGCATAAGTAAAGAAATGCACTTAGGGGCCGTAGTCTGTGACATGGTTTAACAGAGCATAAAAAGGTGCATCTGTTAACATGCCTGAATTCAGTCACCTTACTGTCACCCACAGAAAGATGCCACATCTGAAATCTGCCAATGCTATTTTGCAAACAAGAGGCCAGTGTTGTATTAAATTAACCAGGCTGTGAATGTGCAAAGTGCTGCTGCTTAAAATCGTGCTGTCTTGGCTTACAGTGGTGTTGCAATGAGTCCCTCCAGTATCTATTAGGATGACCTGTGGCACTGAATACTTCAACACTCTTCTGGCTAGTATTGTTGACCTTTGTCAGCTTGATAAAAAAGCAGAGCCTAGAAATGTGCTTGTCATTTTTAGTGAAGCAGGAGGCTGGAAAGCATGGGGAAGGAGAGGGGGCTGCAGGGAAGCACAGAGACACCAACAGCCTGTTTTTACTTAAATTAGGATGCTGAACCTAGGACAAAATTGCAGTCTGCTTCCCTTCTCCTCCCCAGCAGCCCCATGTCTCTCACCCCTTTCTTCCCCTGACTGTTGCTACTTGATTTGAGGTCTGAAATAATGAGGAATGTCTGCGTGATCAAAGTTACTCTCTGCCTCCTGATCTCCAAAGAAGCCTGGCTATATGTATTTGGTAGGCGACAAACGGCTTGTTGTAATGTATTTGAAGGTAATACAATCACACTTTTGTTACGTTCTCTGAACATTTATTTGCTTTATAGTTAAGTAATCCTGAAGAAAAAAAATTAAAACTGTTTAGATTTTGCTTTTATTTAGCTGTATAAAGAGTTTTAAATTATTTGCTGGAAAAATATAACTTCAAACAGCCAAGCATACATCAGTGAATTGATAAGGTATTAATTTCACAGATGTGTAATTCCTTTGAAAATGTTGATTATGATCTAGTTAGCTTTGTCCAGATACTTTACAAGATAACAGGGTATCTGTTTTCAGTACACACATTTGTGCTATACAAGCTATTATTTCTACAGAATGATTATTCTACTAATTTATCTATCAGTATATATTTTTATATACATGTATTAAAAAAAATTCTTCAGATGGTCCAACTGAGTGTCTTATCCATTAGAAAGTGATGTAATGCCAGTGGGAGCTAGTCCCACACAGCTTGAACCAAAATTTATTCCACTTGGCAGTAACAAAATGTGGATGACCAGGAGGGGTGATGCATTCTCTACTGTATTTTGAAGTTGCTACCCTGGAAATGTCCCACCCAGTTTTGCTTGGCCCTTTCATCCTGACATTAGGCCACACCTGCATTCCTGCCGTCCAGACCCATCTTTGTTTTTGCCAACTGTCTTTACCCAGGAATATCTCCAGGGAAAAAAACCTAAAAATCTGAAATAAAACCCCAGAAAACCCACACATTAGCATTTACCTTATTGCTTGGAGAGAGAGACTGGAGAGGGAATGAAGTTGCTATCAGGAGAGATGATAGTGCCTCAAAATCCCTTTATCTGAGTGCTGTGAAGTTATAATAAGCCAGCTGTGAAACAGAAGAAAAAAATCACTGAGTTCTCTTCAGTTCTCTTGATTTCCTTCCCCCAGTTATGACTTTTCCCTCCCTTTTTTTTTCTCTTTTTTTCTCCCCCCTTTTTAATCTTAAGGGAATTTTGAGAGAGGCAAACCTAAATAAAAAAAAAAAAAAAAGCTGAGGTTTATGTAAGAAGAAATTAAGGTTAATGATCATTGGATCATTTTCCTAGTCCGTGGGTGTGGATGGAGGAGTAATCAGTGCAGGTGGCCTTGCCAGTTGGGAGTTTTTCTTTGTCATCAAGAAAATAAGGAGAGTGCAGGGATTGAATTACCACAACTATTTCAGGGCTAACCGTATTTTGTTTCCCCATTGGCTCAGATTTAAGGACAGAAAGCTGACATTAATTTTATCCAAAACAAAAGCACAGTTAATGCTCTATATATTCTGAGATAATTTGACTGGATATGTAAGAATCTGCTTGTTCAAATGCATGTCTAGTGTAGTCTTACAAATAATTGTGCATATAACACACTGAAAAGCAAAGTATTTTTCTTAATTTGCTCAGGCAATTTGTCTCTGTACCCAATTACCACTCACTTTATTGAATTTTTAAGAGCTGCTTATTAAAATATGTGCTCCAACTGCTTCTCTTGGCTTCCTAGGTGCCTGTTATTACATGTCAAGTTGTTCCATTCTAACTTTTAGAGGATGTACAGAATTGGAGGAATTATGTTCAGTTTGAAAAGGAAGCTACAGAATTGGCTAAAAAAGTGTGTTCTGGCTCTGAAACGATATCTAGTGGGCATTCTCATCTTGGCCATGGAATAATTCTTTCAATAAACAAAAAATTACTGAGAAAGAGTGAAATGATATATAATTCAGGCAAACAATCCCTTGATAAATCCCACTTAGAAGTCCTCTACATCAGTGATGTTCTGTGTGTGGTGTTGCTGGAACAGGTAGTGGTCACGACATTTCAATTTAGAGTACAGAAAAATGAGAAATAAAAGTCAAGGGGAGTCTGCAAAAGGTATTGAGTGGGAGGGAAAACAGCAGTTGGAGTGTTTTGGTATGTTTGTATGTGTTTATAACATGCAGTTGCCCATCCATGCTGTGTCATGTTTGACTAGAAGGGGAAGGTAGTCCAAATAGATAGTCTGAGTTTCAGAACATGCAGTAGCCACTGTTATTTCAGCACACAATCTGTGTGGCTGTTAAAATACAAGTAATGTAGTTCTAGTTAAAATAAATACTTAAAGCTACTATGTGTTTTCATCGTTACGGGTTTTTTTTTTTTTTTTTGTTTGTTTTTTTTTTTTATTTTTTTTTTTTTTACAGCTCATAGTAATCATCCACTCACACCCTTAGAGGAACAACAGTGTTATGAATTTAGTTGCTATTATTCACAATAAATTACAGCATGAGGAGGTTTAGCTGCAGGAATAGGGGTCCAGATTTTGGTTCCCTTGGTCCTCTGAGGTAAGAGTCAACATGTAGCTGAATATTCATGAGACATTCATTAATATGAATAGTTGGTCTGCTGCTGCACCTTACCATGGTTTATTAATAACTTATGGATAGACCACTCCCAAGCATACAGAGGGCAAGAACACTTTAATGATTGCAGCATCCTCTCAGTAAAAGGAAAGAATGAGATGTTTTATTTCAGCAGCACCATTTGAAAAGCTGTAGTTAAGGTGTCTGTAGTACACTATGCTTCAGGTTGTATCAGTAACACTTGAACTATAAATCCCAATTTTTTTCAGTGTTAAAAGTTGTATATAAAATTTTGTTCCAGGCTGAAATATGATGTAAAGAAATATCTGCCTTTAAGGAATTATTTTTTGGCTAAATCTTTTAGCATACCCTTTTATCTTCTTTTTATTTTAAGTCAATGAATAAAGGGGAAATAAAATTAATGTAATCGTTTCAAGGCTTCTTCTTTACTGATGAAACTCAAATGAAATTAAATTAAAACCAAAAATGTTGGCATGTAGTCCATAGCAAGGCCTAGTGTTTCTGGCATTGAAAAATAGTGTTTGTAACTCATGCAAAAAGAAGTTTTTAAAAACTCACCTTGCATTAAGTCACTCTGCTGTTGATAGATGATTCATATATGATCCATAGATAATCTTACTAAAGAATAAGAATAATGTGGCAAAGATGGCCAATTTAGAAACTTAAAAAAAAAAATTCTGCTCTTGAAAGCATTTAACCTTGGGCATATAATTTCTTAAGGTTTTTGAGATGCTCATAGCATACTACTCAGTAAGATTTATACTCAAGTCATATTTTGTAAATAGTATATACAGTAAAAGCATACCATGCTTTTTTTCATCGTTACTAATCAGTTAGGACCTTAATAGTTTCTCAAGTAAAAGTGCATGCTGCAGTACTTCATTGTTATCCATAATAATGCAACTTCTGTTATTTCAGAGAAGTAGCCATTTTTACTTTGCATGTTACACTTTAAGTAAATTAATAAGCTGCTGAGGCTGTGTTGTGAACCCTCCAATAAACTGAAAGTTGACAATGTACACTGTTGTTATATTTTTAATGCACATAATTATGTTCCATGGCTTGTACTGAGACTACTCAGTCTTTCTCCCTTTCTCCCTTTCTCCCTTTCTCCCTTTCTCCCTTCTCCTTCTCCTTCTCCTTCTCCCTCTCCTTCTCCTTCTCCTTCTCCTCTCTCCCTTTTCTTTCTGTGTAAGTGAAAATTTTAAAATTTTAATCCTGAAAGACCACTAATGTAAATAAAAACTGACTCATGAAGTGGAACTGAAGAAATTTTATCCATTAATCGCTATTCATCAAGATTGGGGAAAAATATTCAATAATTATTAGAAAGGTAATTTTGTTTGGTTCTCCCCCTAATTTTTGGCCTTGATAAATTTAAAAGAGGATCATTGTTATTTGGTGGAAGAAGCTGCATGTTTTATCATAAGCTTTGAAATTTTTTTTTTATCTAGCATGCTACCTTCCAGTGAAGTCTCTTCTGGGAATGTAATGTTTCTTTTGTGATTAAAAGCACTGAAGTATTCTGGATCAGGGGATTACTAGTTAGATACAGATTCTTGCCGCTTTAGGTCACCAGTTTGAATTCAGTCCAGGCCATCATCAGACTGCTGTTAACATCTGAGGGCATCATGGCATTCTTAGACCAATTCCCAGTAGGCACGTTTTCTCTCTTCTTCCGTTCTCTAGTCTTTCTCTCCTGGGTTAAATTCCTTCTACTGGGCAATCATCCATCCAAGTTTAAGTGAGTTCTGTCACCAATGCTTGGATCCAGTTTTCCCTCACCTCCGAACAGTTCATACACAGTCACCTCTTTTGTATTACTTACTTGGGTGTGACATTACCATCATCACCATCATTGATGTGCCCTTTTAATGTTTCAAGACAGTGTGAAGTAGGCAGATACTTGCCTCAGAAAACTGAAAAGGAAGCAAACAAAATAATGCCCCAAAGTAAACAGTTCTCCCCTTCCCTTCCCCCCTACTCCCCCCGCCCCTGAAACACAGCTGTGTTGTGTAGGGTTTTATGGATTAAATGCTTGGCAGAGGTGCTGGAGTTGATAGGATTTCTGTTTACAGTAAGACAGCCTCATCCATGGAACTCACTTAATTTCATTTGGCTGCCAATCTCTGGGCTGGCTACCCCTCTGATCATTCTTATCTCTCAGGAAAGATGAGAGGGTAAAGTTAAAATTAGTATTTCTCAAGGGGAAGAGGCAATGGGGTAAAGTTAAAATGGACAGGTTTTTTTTGTATGGGGCACGGGAATGTTTCTGTTTGGATGCTTTTACAATCATGGGAAGTCACAGAGAATTTTTCTGTATCTTTGTGGAAGAAATAAGCACAAAGACTTCTGGATGATGTTTGTGTAGGGCCACCCACTGCAGCCTTTTTATGGATATGACCATTATATTATGTGCCTGTATCTCTGTATTTGGGTACAGAAAAGAAATAAAAATAAATAAATACATTGGCTAAGTTGTCAGTAATCACAACAGGAGGCTGAAGGATGAAATGAGCCATGGAGGCTAAGCTACTTTTTCAGCCGTGAAATTGACCTTCTTAGGTCAGGGTTATGACATGCTAGTAGACTGAACAGTGTGTAGAAGCTGTACTGCTGCTACCTGTGGTGGTAGAAAAAAGGGCACTTGTAGTTCTGAGGTTACCTGTTCACCTCTCCTACAACCATTACATTTGCCCTTTACAGTCAGACTTTTTTCAATGTTAATGTTATTCTCAGCATTTAAGATATCAGCAGATTATTATTGGAAATGTTTTCTATAAGGCTAGAAAATAACAGGGAAATAGCCCAGTATGGCAGCAGAAAGGCAGGGTGATGTAATTGTCTGTTCTTCNCCTTTCAGCACTCAAATAAGTAAATAATTTAGAGCAGGACCTAATTGTTCTCTTAGATCTGCGTAGCAGAAGTCAGGTCCATTACTCTGCTCTGGCTATGTGTGTGTTAACATTGATGCCTAGGCAGGAAGATGGGGTGATGGGGAGTGGGAGACAAGTCTGTGTCTTGCAGGTCTGAGAAGAGTGCATTTCCTTACATCCTACAGCTGAGTTTAGAGTTCATTCACATCACCTGTAAGCAAAGGTGAAATGGCATATAGGATGGATATAGCTCTGAGGTTCCTGAAGTCTGACTATAATTTGAGTTTTAGAGATATACTTATTTTCTAGTATATATTTTGAAGCATCCTAAGTAAGTATATATTGTGTACATACTATTTTTTTCTAGGAGTACAGGAAGACAGAGTCTGTCCGTGACATAGTTGTCATACAAGATTTGTACCTGACTTCTTTGTCATGAATGCTTATAAAAAACCATATTTTTCCAAGCCCTTCGCTATTGAGAACTGGAAGTAGTCACACATTTTTCTGTAAAATTTGCTTCTTCAGGTGCCTAAGTGTAGCACAAATATTTTGTTATATACAGTCCCTTTCCTAGTACGTAGTCAGACTCTCAGCGGTCAGAAGTGGAAAAGTAGAAGTTTTTCTTTAAATAACTAGTTTTAAAATTGCACTTGCACTATTGCAGAAAAGTGCATATCTAAATAGATACTTAAACAATTAAGTAACTGCACACTTAACAGTAATATACATGGGTAATGGGCTTTTTTTGTAAGCAAACACAGTAAGAGAAAAAGGATGAAGAGGCTCATGTCTAGTGCCCATCTTTAAAATTTGCTGCCAGAAATGTCTCAGTTTGCTTAGTGAGTAAGATTTAGCAGGATTTGTTTGGAATACTTGAGAGACTGTAAACATACTACAAAACCATGTTAACACAAGATTATCTTATTAGACAAACCTCTTCAATTGCTTTGGAATGCTTAGTTTACTAATACAAGCCAAAGTCTTAGTTTATTTAGTTATTTATTTATTTATTTTCTCCCTTCTTATATTGTTTTAATGAAAGAGTGATTGAGGCAGGGGGAGCCTTTTTCTTGCTTAAGAAAAGGGATCTTGTCCTATTCTGTGACCACAGACATTTTACAGACAATACTTTGGGAGTAGATAATATTGCTCTCATGCTTTCTTTCTGAGGGTAAAGGCAATTGTGCATGGAGTTGGCCAGCCTGTGGCTGTCCACCATCTGTGTAAGGAATTCACAATCCCAGACAAAAGACATTGGCAAAGTCTTCTTTCTGTCTGTTCTCCAGAGCCTCGAGATAGCCATAAAACACCTGGACAAAATCAGCAGGTGATGGCAAGGGAAAGAGAATGATCAGTCACAGGCATTGTTGAATCCTTTGAACATTACTTATAGCTTGGACACTGCTGTCACCAGACACAGTTTGATCTTTGGTGAGCTTTCTGGAAGTGTTTTTTTTTCCCCTGGCTTTATGACAACAGAGGGAAACAGATAATGTTGTGGAGGCAAAGCAGAATTTCCCCATGCTGTAATTTTTATCTCACCTTGTAACTTCAGTTTTTGTTACCTGTATTTGCACTTAAATAATCTTGCAGGAACAAGGGCAGCTTTTTATATGCAGAAAAATCATGTTGTATCTTTTTAGCCCTGTGCCCACCCTAACAAGCAGTGTTTATCTGTGACCCAAAATTAAAATTTAAAAATGTCTTAAAATTTGAAGTATATCAGTATACTTCCTTTTCTCTTTCATGTTGATTTACACAAAACTTGAAGTAATGACAACTTTAAAACTAAGGAATGTCATTTTCTTTCATGTTTTTCTGTTATCATATTCATAAAAAAGCTTACTTTCTTGCTTATTTATGATTTCTTAGAACTTGCTGTTGATCATTAATTATGACCTTTATGTAATTGACTGGAAGCAGAGTAAGAAGTTTATGAAAAATCTATGCTTTCATTCACTTAATGGTTTCTTGTATTCTTTCTACACCATGAATTTGTTTTTTAACCTACATAGATGTTAGCATAATAAAATTAATCTTGAAATTAAAAAGAGAATGAAGAAGTGCAGTGACAGATTAATATCTAGAGAAGAGCAACGTAATACAGAAATTCAACCACAAGAACATGCAACCTTTGGCACGAAAGAAGGAAGCTTTCTATCCATTAGCCTGTTGAATTGGAGTCAGAATTTCGGTGCATGGGTACTTTCATGTCATTGAAACTGACAGCCTTGCCAGTGTCAAGGGGTTAAGTTTGTAGCTGTCCTTTTGTTGCATTCCCAAAGTGAAGTCTAAACCATATCAAAAAACTGCTGGATCACTTCACACTTCAGCTGTCCCCTGAACCCTTCTCCCTCCTGGTGTTTTCTCTTGTCTTCTCCCCTCCCTATGCTCCTGCAAATACAACCGTTCTTCACAGAGCTGGTGTCAAGCTTCAGTGAATATAGCCCTGTCTTGCTAAGTGTATTAATGCTGCGCTCTGTTTCAGACATGAACCTCATTGCTCACCATAAAGCTGCTGTGTGGGTCTGTGTGTGCCTGTGTGCATGATCAGTCGAGGTTGGTTGTTGAGGAAGAGACTGAATGCTGCAATTGTTTGACTGTTTCTGTAGCCCATATTACATCTTTTAATCAGCTTGTATGAACCTTAGGGAAATAAGGGCTGAGATTTAAGGTTAAAAAAAGTTAATTAGAGAGGATTCTGTTATTTAACTGCAAGATAATTTGTGGGTAACTAAAACTGAGAAAACTTAGTACTCATTCTGGTTTCTCAATGTGGGAAGTGTATGTAGCATCCATAGAATGAGTTACCAAAAGTGTTAATATCTTTTAACAGCAGTAATAATAATCCTTTCACTTTAGTTAATCATGTGCTAATCTCCTGGTAAGTCAAAAGTATTAGACCATTTTAAATTCATTGTGTCAGTTCAGCTGAAGTAACTGCACAGGGGCGTAAACATTTGGAAGAAAAGTCCTTTGAACTAAAATAACGATGTCATAAAGAACTTTGCTATTTCTACACAGGAATTCTGAGGATATCGTTAGTTTTAGGTGCTGGAGAAAATGATTTGCATTTATACTGAAACAAAATACTGCTGCTGTATCCTTAGTGTGTACTGTTTCTGAATTGGACTTCACTGTTTAATACTTCTCACTAAGCAAGTAAGCATAGTTTGTTATCTGAAGGATTTCTCCGCTTGTAATATTTTCTTCTTGTAAATGTGTTACTGATGTTTGCATGAAGCTACTTGTTCCTGAGACTTCTTAAAGTTTTTAACTTAATGAGGGATTTTAGCATACTTTATTTTCTTTTAAAATTTGTCTTAGCCTAATGTCACTACATTAGCTTTTATCATAGAATCATAGAATTTTAGGGACCTTAAAAATCATTGAGACTCAATCCCACCCCGCCATGGGCAGGGACACTTCCCACTAGACCAGGTTACTCAAGGCCTTACCCAACCTGTCTTTGAACACTGCCAGGGTTGGGGCATCTGCAACCATCCATGGGCAACATGTTCCAGTATCATGTTCCAGTTCACCACCCTCATAATAAAGAATTTTTTCATAATATTTAGCCTGGATTTCCCCTCTTTCAAATTTGTGCCCATTCCCTCCTTTCCTATCACTGCAATTCCTGATGATGAGTCCCTCTTCAGCTTCCCTGTAGGTCCCCATTGAATACTAGAAGTTTGCTGTGAGGTCTCCACACAAACTTCAGTTTTTCAGGCTGAATTTTCTCAGCCTGACTTCATAGGGGAGGTGCTGTAGGACCCTTATCAATGTTGTGGCTCTCCTCTGGACTTGCTCCACCAGTTCCAGGTCCTTATTTTGTTTGGGGCCACAGAAGTGGATGGAGCACTCCAGGTGGGATCTTACCAGAGAGGAGGAGAGGAGGAGAATCACCTTCTTCAGCCTTCCGGCTGCACTGCTTTGGAATCAGACCAGGATTCCATCTTTTTGCTCTAGCTTACCTCCTTACAGATAATTGTTTTTGAATTTTTTTTGTCTCATCTGCCACTCTTCTTTACAATATTCTTCAAATCATTCCCTGAAAGGCTAAATCAGATATTCGTAACCTTCATAATTAGGCTATTCAGTTTAGACTCAATACAAATAGTGACAAAAGTTAATAAGAAGAATGATTTTTGCTTCCACTTCGTCTTATATTAAAAATGGGCATACATTCTGTTTTACATGTTTTTGTCTTTTGTAAAATATTTCAATCATCACCTATGTAGCAGTGAAAATTTCCTTTTTGTTAGCTATCAGAATAGTATATACATAGGCTCATTTCTACCTGTCTAGAATATTTTGAGTTAAAAGGCACATTGTCAGAAGAGAGATTGTGTTTCATATTGGAAATGTGCATATATTATCAGAATACTGTAAATTTCAATAGGCCTGTTACTACGAAGTTATTTCTAGATTTGAAAAATTGGTTTCATAACACAAAATTGAAAATTCAATTTTTTATTTTAGATTGCAGATTTAGAATGTAACTTTAATTTCTTTTTACGTCCACCTAAATTTCTTAGTTTTACATTGAAATCTTTCATATCATGTTCACAAATGAAGTTTGCATATGACTGTGAATATTAAGTCACGTTAAATTTGATTTTTGAACTTTGAATTTCTATTTTATGGTTTGATTTGCGGTTTTTTTTGGTCCTGGCTATACCTGAAGGGGCCATGGGTTAAAGCTGACCTTAAGGAAAGAATGGAGAATCGTCTTATTGCTACTTGACCTTGCAGACCTGTATTCTCTGGTTATACTGCAACAGATAGTAGTATGTTTTACCTACTGAATAGATTAGTTTTGATTACTGAGAGCAAATAGAACCCATGGCTTGGACACTGTGCTTTATGTCATTCAGGTCTGAATCACTCCATGAATGGAGTCACTTTTACTACTCTCATTTCTAGATGGGAAAATTGAGGGAAGGAAGGTAAGTGACTTGCCCAATGTAATAATGGTGCACCATGTCAGGCAATATCCTTCCTGAAGCCCACAGTAAAAGAAAAAAAATTGACAATTTTCAGATTTCCCTGTTTGCTGATCAGAGGTAATATTTAAATCTGGAAGCTGTCAGTGCAGTGACAAATGCAGAAGATCATCTGAATCCATTTTGCTAAGTGGTTTAGTTAAACCATGATAATACAGTGTGTGAATGTTTTTATTCAGAAAGAGAGTAGCCTGAAGTATATTTCTGTTTCCTTTCATGTCTAGAATTGCATTCTCCCATCCCTCAGCATTGTTCATTCAATTGGCCGGAAGAAACTGTTGATGGATCCTGATCACTCCTGCCTCAGTGTGCATACCTCAACTCTCTCAGTTGCGTGAGAGCTTGACAGACAGAGATGCCCTTTCAGCTTAGGCATACTATGTTGCTCAAATGATCTGTGTATTTTTAAAAGCAGCATTTATTTAAGGGATATGAAATTATGCGTTTATACAAGAATGTGAGTTTAAACCACATTTAAACTGAGAAAGAAACAGAGAATCCCCTAAGCTAGGTATTTGTGTGACTTCAGCAAAGGTGGCCTGGATCATAAACTTTTGTGTATGTGAAGTAATGGAAAATTATTAGTGACAGAATTACTCATTGCAGTGTTTACTAGGAGGTGAATGTTTGTAGTATGAGAGCTTCAGTTCGTAAAACATAAAATAAATGTACTCTGATATATAAATATTTCTCAGTAGTTGTTATTCCAGTGAATTCATGCTGCTGTTCAAGTGTCCTGTAAACAGCTCTGAATGGAGTGATGGTCAGAATAGGATGAGCACAGAGGTTCAGGGGCTTCTCCTACCAGCTGTCCTTCCTGCCAGCATCCCCCAGAGCCACTGCCACTACAGCCAAGTGGCACAGGGAAATTACACTCATTGCTCAGCAGCTTCTGTTCATGCCCTGGTGAAAACTGGGACACATTTCTCCATCCTTAACTCTTTTCTAGGACAGTAAATGATGGGAAAGTAAAAATGTCAAAATACAGGTTGTGGCAATGTTTGTCATGGCCTTTTAGCAGTGAATGTGAGATGGATTTCTGTGAACCGGTATTTACCTTTATTTACTGAGTGGAAATTATGTTACATAATATATGTACAGCTCAAGCAAAGTTGTATCATAGAAAAATCGACATGAAAAATTTTGAGGCTAGAGGATGAGCTAAAATAATGTTTCTCAGAGCTTTCTTTACCTTACAGTGGGCAGCACATAAAAAAAATAAGTGGTGTGGAAAGAGCGAACAGTTTTTAATATGAGCTTTTGGTCAGAAATGATAACCAGGACTTGTTAAGTAGGTGATATCTAGCAGACACTTAGCCTGCCCAATTGAATATTGAAATTAATCATATTGAACAATTGTTCTAAATGAGGCCTCTGCATAGTAGAGTTTATTTTTCCACCCTCTTTTGGATGCTCAAATTATAATATATTGCAGCCTGTCATACCTTCACATATCTTCATCTGTAATTCAGAGACACAATCACAAAATAATACAACCTGAATTTTGACCCATGATGAAGTGTGGTCCGTACAGTGGCTTCTGGTGATTCAAGTGGAATAGTTCTCTAGTTGTCCCACCCTTCTTTTATTATGAAAAGATATTTATTTTTAAAAGTTGGAAACATTTTTTCTTCAGCTTTGATTCCTAGTATAAATTAAACATGAATGGGTATAATTAAAAAAACCTCTTATATTTGGAAAAAGAATAGCAGTACCATTAATGTGGGCACTGCATCATGGAACAGCTACTTAATTTCAGGAAACAGTCTAATGAATATGAACACTTTGGAAATTAGTTACTCATTTCATTAATTGTTTATTTGTGAATGAAAAGAGCTAGTCGAACAAAGATACTGTTTGGTTTCTGGAAATTGCTCCACCAAACTATCTCCAGATGTTGGGGGAGGTGGGGAACGAGGAAACTTCATCCACATTTTAATACGTGAAATTTTAGTAGCATGCTCACAATTGATGATCTGTGTTTGGATGCCATTTTTGCTTTGTTTTTCTGTGTGCTAGGTCTTCTATTTTTCTAGCCTTTTTCCAGTAAAATGAAGTTTATAGCAAGGAGTCTAAAGCAATATATTCTACTGAATTTTGAAGTGTATAGCTGGAGAAAAGGAACTCGATGTTATATTTTCAGTTTAAATAACATAAAATTTACATTTTTCTCTTACCATAAATAATTGGAAAATTTTTTAAATTTTATAAATTATGGTATTTTAGTGTAAATGATAAATGTCTAACAAGAAAGGATAGATATTAAAATTATAAAAATAATGAATTTCAGTAAAATACATAGCAGTAAATGAATTTCTAGAGTGCTAGCAGGCTTTAAGACACTCTCCTTCCAACTTCTTATTCAAGTGACTTCACTCTTACAACAGATTTCTTTCTGAATATATATAGGTTAACAAGCAAGTCTGTGTTCTGTTTTTGATATTTCATTTATTTTTTCTCTTCTTTTTTAAAATGAAAATTTTCTGGACTGTGGGCTTAGATCTTTGCCACAATTTGTTTGCTCTTTTTTTCTGAGCAGTATCTCACTTCTTATGCACTTTGCTCTTCCGAAAAGAAGGAATACCGCTTCTCTCTATTTTTTCTAACAATATTAGGGAAACTCATTTCTGAGTGATAATCAGCCAAAAATAACACAGGATTTGTATTCAGGGCTGAAATTTTTGTATCTGTTTAAAAAAGCAACTGTGACACTGTTCACTTTACAGTTATTTTCCAGATTATTCTAAATAATTGAGCATTAGAAGAGTCTGTCTATTCCCACAGGAAAAACGGTCCAATAAGCCTCTCCCTTCATCTAAGGGTCACAGAGGAAACCCTGGCTAGACATTTTGGTGACTAATTTAAACTATCTGGCAAGACAATTGATGGCACTCTTACTTTGTGTTGTGACAAATATATTTCGACTGCAGTTTATTAACATAATCCAGCAAAACCACAGACATATTGTATGTATTAAAGCATAGAATTAGAAACATTTTTTGCACATCACAGTCTTTATTCTCTCTCTTTTTTGACAAGGATCTGGATAATTGCCTCAGCAAATGAACTGCTGTGTTCAGTCTGTTTCTGTAATTTCATAAATTGTTTTCCATGCTAAAACTAAGCAAGCTTTTACGAAGTATAAAGAGCCGCAGTGTAATTACAGAAGCAGTATTATTAAAAAGTGTGACAGAAATGGCATTTTAACTGACAACTACTTTTTCTTTGCTTTATTACAACAAATCAAATATATCACGAAGTGCCAGTTAGTGAGCAAAAGTGTCTTCTGCCTCTGTCTCTGTCTCTCTCCCTTTCGTGTGCACATGCACACATACACACAGGCTTTGCCATAGAAGATTACCACATAAGCTGGATCACAGATTACCACCTGAGGTTCCCACCATTCCAGGAAATTTTGTTTAAAATTAAAAGTATGGGTGTTTGTCTTATACTTACACAGGTTGAATATTTAGCTTTTGGGCTTTTATCTGAATGTATTGGTTCCCTTTATTGGTAAAGGGAATTAGAATTATTCCATTACATGGATGGAAAAAGTGAGACACAAGAAGTGATTATCTTTCCCTGCACTCAAACCCAGTGAATGACCAGGCTAAGAATGAAACTTAAATTTGCTGTCTTAATCGTTGAACCACACTGCCTGCAATCAAAGTGGCCTTGATCCAGAGCCCACTGAAATCAATGAAAAGGAAGGTTTTGACCAGGTCCTGTATGTAATATAAAGTCCTTCCTTTAGTTTATTTTCCTCCTAATGATGTGGTTATTAAACTGCAGTTTTTCCATACAATACTTTTGTAGGGAGTAATTAAATCAATCTGTGAGAGTGATAGAATTTGAATCAGAAGTAGTGGCCAGCTTTCCCATTTCTAACCCCCCTCCTTTTCACTTGTTTTAAGGGGGACACCTCTTTATATATGAAATATTTACATATTTAAAATCCATTAATTTTCTTTTAAAAAAACCAACAAATATACATAATGTGCGTGTGTGTGTATTTATACACACACATATATATATACATATATACGTGTGCACGCGCATGTGTGTGTGTGTATCTGTGTGTGCGTGTGTATAAGGAATCCAGTCTGCATTTCTTTACGTTTTCCAGGGCTCTATATTCAGTCCTTTGCATTTATTAGTCCTCAAATGAGCACAACTGCAAAGGGGCATTCCCCAAATATTCCACTAATATCAGATTTGAATCAGGTTTATTAGTCAGTAGGTAATTATGAATTTTGAGTTAAATGCTCAGTTACTGTCTTGTCAGTCAGATGTAAATGTTAAACTCCTAGCTGGTATGAGCAACAGCAAGTGAAAGGCTAGCATGTATCATTGGCTTCTTAAAGTGTGTGCAGGCTGGAGCTATGAGGGTTGTGAAGTTAACTTTACTAAAGAAGAAGAAAAAAAACCTAAGTGGTTTTGTGAAAATATTTGACTATAAACATGATTTAAAAATTCTCTTAACTGATCTTCTGAAAATTTAGGACATAGTTATAGTTGTGAAGTCTATGGCAAAGGTCATGTTTTCAATATTTTTAACATCCTTTTTTACTGTCTGTGGTGTGATATGTCCATAGGTTTTATTAAATTAATAGAATAGCTGCAAAAATGAGTGAGACTGTCATGAAACATAAGAGGCCATTTCATTAATGTTTTGTAGTTGTTACTGTCTGAGAATCAGGTAAAATGAGAACAACTGCAGTACTTATTGAACTGAACCATAGTAATTTTATTTAATCACCTCACAAAAATTAACTGCATGAAAACTTGCCTTGATTCATGTAGTGGTCATTTGTGATCTTTAGAAATGGTTAACCTAAAAGCTCAAGATCTGTGAAAACCTAAACTGATTGACCCTGTCACATTGGTGAGTTCTGTTGCAATACTAAGGAAAGAGTTTAAACAGGTGTTCCTTCCAAGGAACCTCCTGGTGAAATATTTTAAAACAAATTTTTTGGAAAATAATTTGAAACTTATATAAACATCTCCTATAGAAGTCTGTAAATCTCTCTGTTTTCTGGTATGCTACTTCACAGGGTTTTAGCATGTCTGATTTTACAGTTATATTTACCTTCTTTTGCACTGTACTCAGAAACACATCTGAGTATTCTCACATCTTGATGTCTGGCAAAGGGCCTGTACAATGTCAAGTACTCAGGTAGTTTATTTTACCATTTTTCTTAGATGAAGTTTGAGGTATTCTGAGTCTTTAGATGTCCAGTAATTTTTAGTTCCAGGCTTGGCATGATTAAAGGCAATTTTTTTTTTCCAGAGTTGGAATTGAAATTTGAAATATCTGTATCAGGAATACTGTTGAGTAAACAGCAGTGTTAGTGAAACCAAATCTCCTACAGCTTTATTAGTCATGCTGAAAATTATCACTTATAATAGATACAGATTATTACATATAATAGATACAGATATCTCTGATCTCCCCCAAAGCTTCTCTACAGCCCACCTTCAGCAGCACTTGTCATCCAGAGCCACCTTTGCTTGGCTAAGCAAGATAAGAGGTGTGTCTAGGCAGGAGCTGCTGATTGACCAGCTGCTACCTCCTAACTATTAAGTAAGTGCAATGGAATGCCTTGGCTATAAATAACCTGGCAGGCCAAAACAAAAGGGTTTTGGGACTGTGCATAGCTTCTGGGTCAGGTTTTGTGCTACTGTATCACAAGAATTAGGTACATTTGCAAAGCCTGCCTTTCTACCAAAGACAGTGAAAGCAGATTCAAGGATTCAAAAATTGTGGAATGGTAAAAAGATTGACACATGGACTCTGGGACTGCTTAATTAGTGTTTCCCTTGGAGGCATAGTCAGATAGGTTGACAATCCTTTTTGTTAAATCATATTATAATTATTTTCTTAATTTAGTAGGACAAATATTTTCCAGTTTTTGTCAGACCCTGGACACAAGTGGCATTTAAGGAATGGCTCTTTCTGGCTTCCTTTCACCTACATGAACATTAGAGTTCAAGGATCTTCTGGCTGAAACTAGTGGGTCATGGGGTACATTTTCCCCAGCTGCTCTCCTTGCTGAGGTTTCCTGCACATGGAGTTTTGAGTTCTTACACCAGTTCATTGTTTGTTGAGAACCTGCTGTTCTGTGAGAAGAGATTCCTCAGAAAGCTCCTGATGTTGCTCCATTTTTTGCATTAATATTTTGTGTTCTTGGAAAGATCGGGAGCCTTTTAGTATATAAAAGGAATAATGTTTTATAAAGTGAAGATAAGGAATAAAAGCAAAATACTTCTGGCTTCTATGTAATTTTTTTATCAAAATATGGATGTATTTTTGACCTTTCAAGTTACAAGCCTTTTTGAAAAAATGTCCATCAATGATACAGATAGATTCTCAGTAGTTAAACTCTTCTGGTTCAGAACTGCACAGGTGAACCTCAAGAACTTGCAGGTACTTTACAAAATAGTCTAAATTAATCGGAGCTCCTAATGTTTTGCTATAGCCATTAACATCAAGGTAACATATGTACATTAAGAACACTAGGTAAAATGCATTTGAAAGGGGTGTATGTGTGCGTATGTGTGTATGTTGGGGGTATTTAGTCTAGAAATCGTTAAAGTGATTTTCATACTTCCTCTTTTGGTGATTAATGTCTGTCTGGATTTCAACAGGATGGATGCACATGATGTGCAATGCCATGTTTTCACATGTGAAATTTGCAGGGCTGGGACAAACCAACCAGATTGCTATTATGCCCATTACTCTCAAAAATGTAGTACTTAACCTTTAATATACCGAATTTTAAATTCTTCTAAATTTGAAAGGTCAGTAGTTGTGTCTAATTTTCCTCTAATATGTTTTTCATTTCTTCCTGTTTGCATCTTTGTTCCTAGGTCTTTTGATTATTTCTGTCTCTCTCCCTCCACCTTCTGCCTTTGTCGCCACTCCCACCCCCCTCAATGTTTTTTTTCTCAATGTGACCCAGTGCTTTACTTCACCTTTTACTTCCTTCACTACTGCTGGTCAAGTAGGTGTCTTGCTTCTCTCCACATACTTTACTGCAACTTTACAACTTCTCCTTGTATTAGGTAAACAATGGAAAAGTCATCACTTTCTCATAAGCTGTGATTTCCCAAAGCATGTCCAGTATTTAACATTTAGGAAAAAAAGAACAACTTGGCATAGATTCAAAATCTCATTTGACTTTGAAAACTGCCTGACCAAAACCCCGTGAAAACATTAGAAAAATCACAGAAGTGGCACTTGTATTTTGGGAAAACTATGTAAAAATTCTATTCTCATCTGCCAGGATTCCTGTCAACAGTATTGAATTTGGATGCTGATGCTAATGGAGCATTTACAGGGCTCCCAGAGTTATAGGTTTCTTTCAGTAGCATTTAATAATATTACTATCTAATAACTATTAGATACTGTCCTACTCAGTAATTAGGTGAGTGAGATGCCTTTGGAGTTACCAGTTTTGCCAGTCTCCTTGGAATCATCTGCTTTTCATCTTTCAGTCCTTATTCAATGGGGCCACTGTTTCAGAGAAGGGAAGAAATTTTTAAATGAGGTGAAGAACATTACCATATATGCTTAGAACTGAAAGGTGTATTTTAAACTGCTATACCAACAGACTTGAATGATAATTTTGAAAAGTAATACATCCGCATGAATGTGTGGATTTCTGCCAATAATTGCCTCCAAGGGTTTCAAAGCAGTAGTTTTACAGATGAGACCTCCTTTCTGTTGTTTAGTCAAAAATGGTTCTAAGCTTGCTTCTTTACCCTGCTACTGTCACTCATCCTCTCTAATGCTGCAGTGTTTCTGCAGTTCCTCAGCCTTGGTCCTCAGTTACTCTTTAATCCAAACCTAGCAGTTATTGCTGATGGCTGCCTCCACACATGATTTATTCTTTTTTTTTAAGTCAGCCCAAATCTCAGCCCAATAATTTCTCCTAAATCAGATGAAAACAGCTTTTAAGCAAGGGCTCTGCTAGCTCTCCCTGTCTGATGAGATCCTCCTTCAAACCTTGCCTCCTGGGAACTATCCACACTTGCTGCTCCCTCATTGTCTTCTGCTTCCTGCTCAAAGGTGTCCCTGCCTCACATCCTGTGCCCTGTCACCAGCCCTAGGGCTACCTGGCTGTGACCAGCCACAAGTTGTGTGGTTCAATTTTACAAACCAGAGGTGCTTGATGAAGAGGACCTGCCCTTCATGGAGCCAGAGAGGAAGCCTTTGCCTGCACTGTAGTCCATGGTCCTTCTCACCTCATGCCCTGGCACAATTACCATTACCCTTGCCTGCTGGCACAAGGTAAATCTCAAGACATCAGGAAAGGACAGAACTTGCTTGGGGTGGGGAAAATCTGAAGGAGTGGAAGAACAGCACAGTTAGCAATGCCCTAGATGTAGCTTTTCGGACTTCTCCCTTTGGGGTGTTCATGGCTGCTTTCCTGCTGTCTCGTAATTTGAAAATTTTTACTTTATAGAGTTAATTCTCAGTCTCTCTTCCTGAGCTGTTAATTGTGATTGAAAGGGAGAGGAAGTGAGGAAAAGATGCATTAAGTCACTCAGGAAGTCAGTGAAATTGGTCTAGAAACACCACCTTCATGCAGTCATGTGAGGGCCTGTTCCTTGTCTTCACATTTGGCTTCAGAAATGCCTTTGTTTTTCTAGCCACTGCAATTGACGGGTGGAATTAAAACATGAGTAAACAGAGGCTTCCAGTTTCTGTGTTGAGGAAAAACCTGCTAGACTGATTTTTTGTGCTGTGTGTCACGATGGCATCTCAATATACTGGTCCTATGCTGCTGAGAAATACCTGCCCTGCTTTTATAAAAAATTACTTGAGTGCCAGAAGCAATGTGGTCAAATGTGTGTGGTGTGCTGCTTTTGCAAATCTCTGCAGAGGAGCTTTAGGAATTTCTGTATGGCATTCATTCCACTCTGCAATATGGACATCACTGGCCCCCTTCCTGCCTCTGGCCCAGCCAGGCAATGAATCAATGTTTTCATTTCTGAGAAGTATGCTAACACCATGCTAAAGGCCACTGCCATCTTCTTGTGTAGTGTGGTCTTTGCTTAGGAAAACTGAGATGATTCTCTGTACTTGGTGTTCTTATTTAAAAATTGTGCTGATATATGTATTTTAAGAAAATAGGTGGGAAGGGAAAATAATATTAAATACCATTAATTTATAATTCTTTGACAACAAACAGATCAAGTTCTTTGTTTCAAAGACAGGAAACTGTGCATCTAACCTAACTTGGTAGGTCTTCTGTGACAATGTACTTCACTTAAACTGCTTATGTACAGTGTAGCATTGAAAAAAAAAGGTTAAAACTCAGAAGTGCTTTTTCCTTATGTTTTATGTGGGTTTTTTTCAATTTGAAAGGGATTTACATTGATTTAAAGACATTTTTCTAGATTTTGCTTTGAATACAAATCATGTCATAGAGCTTTGCCAAAATAAACTTGGCAGCTTACATTTTCTTTCCTTTTTTTTTGAGTGTTGGCATGTAATGAATATTAATGGAGCATCACTTCCTGGTTTTTGGCATGACACTTTCTTCATGTAAATACTGCTTTTTGAAATACCAAAAGCCCATGTGCAGTTCAAGTCTTCAATTAAATTTAGATGAATTTATAAAGAATGTTGGGTTTTTTTTATTGTGAATGTGTTGAAAATTTGTATTAATTTTTTTAGAAATTTAGGGGAAGGCAATTTCATTAGTTTCAATCCATTCTTAGCTACTTAGCACATCTTGTTTCTCTATGTCTTAAACTCCTTTTCTTTTTGAGGATTTCACAGCAGGAAGCACATTGTCAGCAATCGAATAATAATAGAGAGAAATGAATCAGTCTGGATAAAGTGGAACTGACCTGAATTTGATCCTTAAACTGAAACTAACCACAACTATTCTGGGGTTTTAAATTTTTCTCTTTTTTTGGTTTAGAAATTACTGTCACATACCTCTGCACCATATGGCTTTTCCTAGGAGTGGAAACAGACTTATCAACATATTGTAACAGACTCTGATTTTGTGGTGTGTCTGGCAGAACTGTTACACAAAAACTCTAAAATTCTCACCAGAAGGGTGGCTTTTAAGCAATTTCCAGACCAGTTTTCACCAAAGAGGGTTAGGTGGTAAGCAGAGTGGAGAAAAGAGCCTGTGCTTGTGATTGTTTCTTGTTTTACCAATCACTAATTTGTGCTAGGCTAAATATTCCTTTTAATTATGACCTGGTAGAACTCCCACAAAAATGAGAGAAAAGTCTCCCATTTGTCTCATTGTGACTTGAACTCTTCATCATGAAAATCTGCTAGCTATAATGAGGTGACACATGAGTTTCTTAGAGCTGAATTTAGTCCTCTCTGTAGAGCATGCTTGTTCAATGTTAGGGCCATCCATCACATAGACCCCAAGGTCTAGACAGAGGAACCGAGGAACACATTCCCTCTGACCTGTGCTTTTGTCCCACAGGAGAAAAAAGTTGCAGTTGAGGGCTGAGTGTGGTGATTTAACTTTTCATGCATACAGACAGGCGTTTACTGTACAGCTAATAATGGCATGGATGTATGTGTAGGTGGATGGCAGCAGGAGCTGCAGGAAATGCCATTTGTGATGGTGAGGATGGCAGCAAGAGCCTGTCTGGGAGTTCTCATCAGAACTGCTGCTGAGTTTGGGGAAGAAGGGCACTAGGGAGCAGCTCCAGCAATGTCTGTCAACAAGGAGTACTAATCATTAATACCTGCTATGATTATCACAGGTTTAAGTGTCCCTATGGAGCCCTCCTGCCCTACAAGCATCAAAATGCTGAGAGCAGGGTTTGTTCCCCTCAGTTAGATAGTTGGGCTGGTAGCCTTGTGCTTCACTCTCTTAGGCTGATACATTCAAAGTGTGTTAGAAAGCTGATATTGTTTAGAAACTATAATAATCCTCTCAATTTTATAATTTGGGAGAAGGGAGATTGTTACTGACACATTTCCAGGTTACTATGTTTTTCTCTTATTTCATAAAACTGTAAAAGAAAAACTATAATGGCCTTATTTGGCCTTCAGTAACACAGGACAAGTCTCATATTGATTGCGAAAGGAAGAGGTTCTGGGCCAGTGTTTTCCACACACCAAGCCATTTCACTTTCTACCAGCCAGGTCTGCTTTTTCCACAAATGTGCACAGTGTGTATATATATATTAGCTGCAAAGCATTTTCATATTACATGGTGACCAAAGTAACTTTTGTCCTGTGACAAACTGCAGGGTGCTATGACAGGACTAAATACAGGGCTTAGCATGAGCACAGCATGTGCATGTAAGTATACATGCTGGATTAGAGCCTGCAGGCTGGTCTTTGCATAAGGAGTGACAACATTCCTCTTTGCACTGACTGCAGTTTGCACTTGTGTAGTGAGTAGCAGCATTATTACTGTAGCCGATGCTACACTTAGTGAAATCTAACACTCGCAAGACAGAAGGCAAATGAAGGAAATATTAAACATGCACTGAATATTGTGTTCCTCTGGATAAAGTTGGGTGAGAGCTTGTGAAAGAGCTGGGAATGCACTAAATTCATTCAGCTTTGTCTGTGAGGATGTGTGCTGATTTTTAAAGGTGCTGAACACTGACAAATCAAAATAGACAGTCAGGATCTGATAAATACAAGATACGAATGAACACACTGTTTGCTCCTTTTATTGAAATAAAGTAGAGGATAAGTGGGTTCAAATACAATGTATGCTGCCAAATGACAAAAGTTGCTGTTACTTTAATGCAGCAAATTGGAATACATTCTTCTGGATAGGGTAGCCTAATAGTTGCTGGGACATCTGTATGGCTGTTGTCATTTTCTGCTGCATGCATGTGTCCAAATAAATAAGTTGTATTTAATAAAACAGCTTACTTTCATTTAAAAAATAAAAAAATAAAAGAAGAAATTGTTCTTCATTAGTTGGTTTACTTTTTCTGTTGACTTTTCAAAGTTTAAGTATGCTGGAAGTAAAATTTTCCTTATTCCAGATCTGAGATACAGGAACAGATTGTCACAACCAAGTCATAACTCCCATTGCCTAATCTGTCTTAGATTTGTGGATAAATGGGATTTCAGAAGTAATATTATTAGCATGCATTTCAAGATATAAATTCACCTGTTAGTGTGAAGAAGAAATGGATAATATCCAAGTCAGACTGGTGACCACTCCCGGCACTATATAAAACACAAAAGCAATGGAAAATGTGAACAGAACAACTATGGCTTTTTTACCTTTGATCCAGTCTTGTATCTGCATTCTCAAATGATTTTAAATAAATACATGTAAATTTTATGCTATGATAAGAGATTAGAAGAAAAACTGATTATCTATTTAAATGCAAAATGTCCTGTTTGTTTATATGAAGATGCCTTTCTAATTGCAAAATCGGGAGAAACCACAATGATCTTTCAAAAACAATTTGATAGTTATTTGGCCCAATTCAGGTACAATAACTGTGATCTATGCAAGACAGTAATACTAAGGAGTTCAAGAAGCATTTGGGCAGTGCTGTCAGGCACATGGTGTGACTCTTGGGGGTGGTGCTGTGCAGGGCCAGGAGCTGGATACCATGATCCTTATGTGTCCCTTACAATCGGCATACTCTGTGATTCTGTGATAAATTCATAAGGTCAGAAGCAAGAAATATAGCATCTCTTGACTACTTGCTTTGGTGTTCAGGGTCATGTTGCTGTTACAGAAACTGTGATAGCAGGCTAGCATTTCTTACCTAGCATAGTAATAAATATGTGGGTGTAACACAGGAGGCAATGGTATTTATAGGACTGGCAACAAATGTGAAAACCAGTGCTACAGTGTGGTAAGCTTCCTAGGCTTTTTTGGTCATCTTCCTGGAATTGTGCTTAAAAATTAGTTTCTCCTTGCTTACTGCTTTTCAGACATTTTCAGACAGCCATCAGTTAAACAAGTAAGAAAGAAAGAAAGTGTTTCTGTTCTCCCTTCAACACTGCTCTCCCCTCAGCCTTCCTCCCTTCCTGGGGCACTTGCTGAAGAACAGGTGCTCAGGGTCATTCTGGTGCAGTGTCTGTGACAGAAATTTTTCCTTGTGTGCAAATTTATGGGCAAATGTGAAGGACCAACTGTGGGAACACTGCTGTCATCCCAGAAAGCCCAGTACTCAGCCTGGATTCTGTGGGCTTTGGACTCCTGCATCCCTCAGTTTAGGACTATTCATTCACCCTTGAAGCAGAGATTATTTTTAAAAGACAGGGTTTGAGGCATACATTACAATCCTTGGGTTCCTTTACCTTTAAGGCTTTGCATTAATATTAATAGTTAATAGTAACACATGCATTCAGTATGGAGGCATACAGCCAACATAAAATTTATTCTAGCTTCACTGTCAGCAAATTACTTTATGTTGTCTCAGGTACCACTCAAGACTGTCTTCTTAAACTGCAGCCACCTGATTCTGATTGGTTTTCTTTTCTGCTCATGTCATCAACTATTATACATAATGTTATGAAAAGGAGGAGTGATAAGGAGGAAGAAAGTTACTTAACATCCTCAGAGCCTCTGCATGTATTGAAGGTCCTTTACGCTTCCCAAAATTGAGTCCCAAATTGAACTTGATACTAAAGATTGGGAAGTTTAAAGAAATAAATAATGAGGGTCACTGTCAATGATCTGTAATTCTTTCGTCGGAGAAAGCCTTTATCTCTAATTGTCTCACATATAGTCTTTTTACATCCATTTAGTACAACCAATTTTAGCATTGTAATTTTTTTGAAAAGGTTTTAAAAAGAGACATTGCTCACTTTTGCATGTGACAAGACATTAAAGGAAGCAGCGTCTTGTTCAAGTTGATTGGAGTTTCCTTTCTGTGACTCCTTAGAAATGAAATGAGGGTTGTAAGTCAGGAAGACGAAATCAGCTTTGTTGCTGCCTATTCATTGCAGAGATACTGTTTCTTCCATTTAGAAATGTGACTGGATCTGCTGTCTTCTACACAGAAAGAGTAATAGTCTGGGATATATTGTCTCTTGTTTCTCCTCACACTGCTTCTGAAATCTAGAAATTAAGTGACATTTTAGCACAGGATATGGATTTCAAGTCAAGACTGAGCTTCTGTGTATCTCCTATGCCCACCCTGAGACAGACAGAAATCACTGTGACAATTCTGATGTACAGTGGTGAAGGTAATTTCGGAAGATGAGTTTGTGTTACCTCCCATATGCTTTCAACAAAGACTTGCTGCCTAAGCACATCCTAAGTATTGCATCAGGCAGGACCACAAGTCATGTGGGATATAACTTCTGTTCTGTGAAAATTACTTTTGTTACTGTGAAGAATGTTTACACTCACAAGTCTGCTGGCACACATATTTCTCACTCTCCTAGCAGTTTGTAGATTTTAGAGTTGGTAGAATGCTTACCATGCATACACATGTTAAGTTCTGTGCCTTTCATTAGTAACCCTAGTGTAGCAGCCTTCCTCAGTCTGATTGAACCAAACCTAATTCTGAATGAAAGGAAGCTCCTCACATTTAGTTAAGGTCAGATTTCTTTGATTAAAAAAAAAAAAAGTTAAGTAATTCCACAGTCGTTAACAACTCACTTTTAAATGAAATAATATTGCTCTTGAAAAAACATCTTTGTTGAGAGTGGGGTTACATTTGTGAGAAAGCTACTCTTCAGCAATAAGGGAAATGAAAATTTCCAGCTCCCGTTAAATTTCGTGAGTTTTAAGTAAGACTCCCATGGAAAATATCTTTAAAGGTCTTACAGGAGAGACCTTCACCATCACTGTTGTTACAGTTTTCATTTGGCCATTGATTCCTTATTGGTGACTGTGAGTAATCATTGACACTGACTTACACTGTTTCCTTGTAATGAAAGCTTTTTCTGCCTGTAGAATGAAGCCTTGAGGTCTAGTGAATTTACCTGTGACTGTCTTAGTTGTGAATATGCTATTCCATATTAAGAGAAACTTGAAAATATATCTTGTTACCATTCAACCAACACTCAGGATCTGCTTAACAGAGACAGGCAGTGTTTTCACCAAGCTGGGCATTGCAAACTGGTGAAAATGCGGCTCAAAGAAATGCTAGGTTGCGTGGGTTGCTCTTCTGGCAGTTTTGAAGATGTGCCTTTTTACAGGAACTCCAGACATGGGAATGCTTACATGATTTTTTGTGTGTTGTTCTTAGTGTACACAATGATCTAATTATTGAATTGTGTGAGGTTTTTTTCTTGCCTTTAACGGATGTGAATATGAGTATATGTAAAGAATGAGGATGTGAGTATTTGCAGAATCAAGTGGTATGCTAGGTTGAGAGGCATTAAGAAATATTGGTGCAAACCATAAAAGTCCTGGACATATGAGGGATTTTTTTGCAAACTCTTACTTGTCTTGTACTTTATTTTTGTTCATTTATTTGTTGCTTGTTTAGGTTTTATCATTATTGTGTTAAAGATAAATATTGTATGTATGATTTGACAGTAGATCCTACTTTGATTTCAAGCATCTTCAGATTAAATGAAATCTCTCTTTGTGTGCACAACAAATATGTTTTTCCAGACAAAGCATGCTCTATCTTAGATGAGTTGGACACTGTATGTTGTAAATCTATGCAAGTACAATAGTGCTTTTAAATATATGTTATAATGATTTAGTGAGACATAAAGTTGATAATCAAAAATTATTTAAATTTGAAGGTTGTGCAGAGGAGAGGCCTGGGAGAACAAAAATCTTCTGACCTCATACTGTAGGATGGAAACCAGCTTTGTACCAGTAGGTACATTAGGAAAACAGTCACAACAAAACAAAACTATAAGACCCTACTTGGAAAAAAGGGATGGCCTGATAAAGGTTCTGCTTCAGATTAATAAAAGCAAATGAATATATGTGTGTTATTTTGTATTATATATACTTGCATTCTTTAGTATAGCTAAAGTAAGACTTCCTATGAAATAATGCATTCCTTTAGAATTGCAGGAGATTCTCGTAATTTTTTTTAAACATTCCTATTGTAACCTACATCAAAAGGGCAGCTATGTTTCTTGTGTCTGACTATACATATGCATTATAAAAAAGTGAGTCTACTGTAATTACCAGTTTGCAGAGCGAATTCCTGCAGGGTTTGTACTCTCCCCATTAGTAAAAGAGATAAGTTGAAATGTATTAAAATTTCACTGCACAACTGGGAGTTTTTGTTCACAGTAAATGTGGTAATGTTTCTTCATTGCTTGACTGTTTGTGTTTAAATTTAGGCAGTGTGCCCAACAGGGACAAAATTATAGGATAAAGCTATGTATAAAAGAAAATCCTTCTGAGAAAACCAATAACATTTCTCCCTCCACTGCCTCCCCCCCTTCTCCCTCTTTTCTCTCTCTCTCTCTCTCTCTCTCTCTCTCTCTCTCTCTCTGTGTCTCTCTGGTTTTATTATATATATACTCTTTTTTTTT
>VZRF01000174.1:38885-57024 GCA_013396875.1 Vireo altiloquus
ATTATATATATACTCTTTTTTTTTTTTTTTTCCTCATGTTCCAATCTGGCCAAAGAGACATATTTCACGCTTACTGGAATTCTTCTCTCTTCTACATAAGGTGAAGTGATAGAATATACTTTAGTGAATGTTCATGAAAAAATATATATTTCTTTGTTTTCAGGAAATACTGAAGAAGAAAAATTTAAAAGTTACATTAATAAAAGAAATGCATATTTGAATAATAAATTACTTCATCTAATGAGGAGAAAATTTTTCACCTAATGAGGAGAAAGTTTTTCACCTATTAGTCTGGCTTTTTGGGGTAAGGCAAAAATAGATTGGGTGGTTTTCTTGTTCTTATTTGCTTATAGTATCAGTTTTGTGGCTGACAGGGTTGTTCACTGAAGGAACAGGGCAGGATTGAGTATTTTATTAATGTAAATAAGAAGTTACTGCTTTAGGGTATAACTTAAGAGCAGGATACATAATATGAAGTGTTGACCTTGATGAGACAGAAAAAATTATTTTCTTCTTAGAATTATTTTCAAAACAATAAAATCTTTCATTATAGTTCTTTTATGTAACTTCTGTGGAACTCATATTTATCTTCAGTGGCTAAAATGCAGCACAATGCAGTGTAAATCCACATAATTCTTTTTGCAAAATTGAAAACCCATCATTTAGGATACAGAAAGCAATAATGTCTGAGAAGGAAAGAAAATCTTGAAAGGAAAAACTTCCTGAAGAACAGATTAGACAACAAGCAATGTATTTGTGATATTCTTTAAGAAGAATTGCTGAAAAAATGGATAGAAAGAAACAGCTATTCCATGGGCCATGCTGCATTTTACTTTGTTTTAATCAGATGGTGCTCATTCTTTCAACTTATAGAAGAAGAAGGTGGAAAATAAAAAAAACCTAACTGATTTTGCTAACATAATTTTGTGTGGACTTCTACATTTTTCTTGTGAGATTCCCTGTTTATTTGTCAGAAGTTATATTTTTGCACACTTGGATCTTTTGTCTTGTAATTTTTACTGGACAGACTGTAACTGAGATTGATCAAAACTAGTCTAGAGATTATGAGTTATTTATCTGATCACCTTTAACACTTTTAACGTCCTCATCATCTTCTGATTGATTCGTGGAGAAACAATAGATTAAGAACAGATATTAGGCTTAATAGATTTGTTATTTGATTTAATAGATTTAAGTAACTCTTTTTGATCCACTTATAATCTACTGAAAATAATCCTCTTTTGTGGATTACTGACCCAATAGTCCACATGGTGTAAAAAAAAAGTTGATAATTTCCTTCCATGTTCCTGCTACATCCACAGGTTCTATGTCTTTTTTAAGATGCTAGAGGGAAAAGAAGCTTTTGAAACATATTTAGTTTTAATTTTTACATTACAAATTTTGAATTATTGGTTTACGTACTTTATTCGGAAACATCTGCTATAAGGCAGTAGAAGTCTGTTGTGACTAGCAAAGCTGATACCACACTATAGGAATGTCAGTATACCTTCTCCAGAACAGTTGCCAGCAAGAGGTACTTGTTTTCTGGAGAAATATCACCTGGACTTCTCAAAGAATCATGGAATCATGGAGTGGTTAGGTGCGGAAGGAATTTTTAAAGATCATCTAGTCCAACCCTCTGCCATGGGCAGGGACATCTTCAAGTAGATCGGATGGCTCAGAGCCCTGTCCAGCCTGACTTTGAATGTTTCCAGGGATGAGGCATCCAACACATTTCTGTGCAACTTGTTCCAGTGTTTCATCTCTCTCCTCAAAAAAAAAAGTCTTCCTTATATCTAATCTAAACCTACCCTCTTTCAGTTTAAAGCTATTGCTCCTTGTCCTGTTACAAGATGCACCTGTAAAAAGTCCCTCTCCAGCCTTCTTCCAAGTCCCTTTCGGCACTGGAAAGCTGTTATAAGTAGCTCTCTGGAGCTTTCTCTTCCCCTGGCTGAACTTTGCCAATTCTCTCAGTCATAGGAGAGGTATTCCAGCCCCTTTCATCTTTGTGGTCGTTATCTGGACTTGCTCCAACAGGTCCATGTCCTTCCTTTGCTGAGGACTCCAGAGACAGATGCAGTACTCCAGGTGGGGTCTCACCAGGGCACAGTAAATCACAGGTCCAGGGTCTCTCCAGGCTGGTAAAACCAGTGGAAGCAACTTGCTTTCTGTGCTCTCTGAAGGAGACAGTGAATTGTGGTTACTTGAGATGAGTGCCTGGGTGTAGCTTGCAGGGTTATTCTGTAGGAGAGGCATGGTCAGAGAAGGGCATGTGAAACTTTCAGGTGCATCCATGTTGGATACCTATCCGACACTGACCGCTGCCTTGGCAATGTGTGTGGCTGAACTCCAGTGACAGCGTTGGTTTCATAGCATAGATCTGGTTTTCATCTGTAAAAACAAGCATCTGTCTTTGCTAACAGGCTCTTGGGCACAGGGAATCTCGTTCTTAAATCAGCTATGTTTTTTCTTCAAATTTTAAGCAAAGAAGCCCTTGTTGGACTTAATTTTTTCAGTGCAAATAACTTTGATGCTTGAGACTCTCCAACTAGTTTTACATGCTGTAGAAACATAGGGTGATACTTTACCTGCAGTCTTTGTAGAGTGTCCTGTAGGCAGCCTTGTGAGCTGAATGTATAGAAGCAGCAAGAAAGCTCTACAGAAACTTCCTGAAAAATAAAACATATATTCTGCATTATATTTCTCTAGAAAACTCCAGGTAGCATTCTTTGGCACTGATTTCCACTTTTGGTAGTGCCTAGGGTAGAACTGAAGAGCAAGTCCTAAATTAATGCAAGACTACAAATGATTTTTTTTCTTTCTCCTCTTATTCCCCATTCACTTAACAGCTCTTTCTCAAGAAGACTAGAAAACAGTTTTCTAAATGCTTAAAGGCTAGGTTATCCTTACTCCAGGAAAAGCTGTTTTAACAGCTTTCTCACTTGCTAGCATCCTATCCTTCATATTATATTAGTAACTGTTTCTTGAATGCCACAGAGAAATATAACAGGATTATTACCTTTCAAATTGTATTTACTGAAAATAAATATAAGTAAGAAACAATACTAATATAATGTGAAGTGAAATTGTTGATAAAATACTGAAATGCAGTGAATAACTCAGAAGGTATTTGAGTATCTCTAAATGGGAGAGAGATCAAAAATATCAGCATTACATGAATGTTTCAGACCATTCAAATGCAAAGTAAATTTCCCCTTACTGTTTCTTTGTTTTGGGCAAAGCATTTTTAGGCTATCAGTATTGAAGTTAGGAATGGTCATTTATCACCTAAAATTATTTTCTCTGGGTGATTCCTATGTATAAAGTCATTCATTTATCAATGATAAATCAAAGTAAACTTGTATAATTAAAAAAATCTGTTAAAATTTTTGTGCCAACAGAAGGAATAATAGTGTTGAATGTTTCTACCTTACATTTTCCCTCATGCCTCACCATGTTGAGTGAGCAGTTTATTAGTCTTATCTTTGAAAATTGTACATATTAGCAATACTCATTTTTTTCAGATTGAGCACTTACAGATTAAGTGGTTGGATGGTGCTAAGTAGATGCAGCTATGGGAGTGACAGACCCAGGATCAGCATCAAGGCATTCCCCCTCTTCCAGTCCAGTGTTCTGGCTGCAGAAATACCCATGTAATTACCCATGTAAACATTTTAACGAGTTTCAAAATTGTCATTTTTGTACAAGAATTATGTGATGGAGGTATATGGTCCCTCTGCAGAGACAGAAATGTATCTGCTTCATTCTGAAGAAAGTGCAGAAAGGACTTCCACCTCAATTTTCCTTCCTTCTTAGAAGTTAAAATGTACATGAGAAGGGGCATAATGAATCCTTTGTTTTACTTTGCTTGTGGGTTTTTTGCTTTACCTACTAATCTACTAAGACAGGTACTAAGCTGTCTTTATCTCAACCCACAAATTTTATCACTCTCTCCCCCATCCCACTGTCAGGGAAGTGAGCAAATGGCTGTATGGGGCTTAGATGTTGGCTGGGTTTAAACCAAAAGAGTTTCCTATAATACCAATATCACCACATGAAGGTGACTGTGCATTTCCTAAATGTCAGTATACAAATGATCCTCCTTTTGGTGTTAATTTGAAAATAAACTGTGTTCTACTCCTTATTTGCCAGTATTAAAATAGTGTGATTTCACTGGGATCTTTTTGCCATCTACTCAGCAGAATTTTTACTGTGATCTTTTAAAAAAGTGCTTAATTGGCAGGAAAAAAATATTTATTTGATTTCATGAAGTAATAAAGAAGAGAAGTAACTTTTTTTAAGAGCTTTTTAGATAGGTCTATATGTACTCCAAAAAAGAAAGAAAAGCTCTGAACCTAAAACTGTATTGTGGTACAGTCCTGTGCTGAGCAATAACGTATAAAATATAGACAGATTTTATCTTCTTTGAATTATAACAAAGAAACAGAATGAGAAAATCAGTTGCAGAGGAGATTTTCTGTTAAAAAAGTGTTGAAACATTTGCAGAATTTATCTGTTGTTTTCTGTTTCATAAGTTATTCTGTCATGACTCAACAGACAGCACCATTAGTCTTACTCATTAACTTTGATTATTTTGGTGTGCCATCATGTCTCAAGATCATCTACTGTATGGCTTCAAATTGTTCTCCCAATGACGGTGTTACTTAGTTTCAATAAAATATTAGTTCAAAATTATGTCATTTTCATTTGCAATACAAACTGTTGGACAATGGATAGAAAAGGTCAATTTAAAATGTGTTTCGGTTTCTCTTAAAGTTGAGACATAAGCTGCAAAAAGCGCTTTTTGCTTTTTGCTTTTCCAGCCCTTCTCATAATTTCATGCTAATATTCCATTCATTGACGTACAGCACCTGAACTGTTACTGGTTTTAAAATCATAAATGAGATTATTTATTCTGTTAATTAAATATGGAAAGTTCTTGACTATATTACAAAAATACATAGAACTTGTGAATTGCCTTTATACAAAATCCAAATTTCAAGTATACATATGTGTATATATGTGTGTGTTTAAAACCCATGGCATCTTTGCCAACTAACACATCTATGTAGAGTGGATGCTTGCTTAGTCTTGCTGATTTTAATGCAGCTGTCAAGAACTGCACTTATGTACTGGTTTGCTGGTTTGCAGTCTCACTAAAAAGATTTTGCAGGACCAAATTATCCTCAAGCCTCATGCTTCTGTGGCTGGTAATGGTGGATTTAGATCGTGAGAGCTCTGTGGGATAAATGTATGGGAGGTGCATTAGTAAGGTAGGTGGAACATCAGTGCAGAGTGAGTGTAGTTGGCTCCGTTTTGTATTCAGGTGCACAGTGATACATTATAGATGTGGAAAGGAGACATTTTTTGCACTTGAGGAAGGTGAGGTGAAGACTAAGACTCTGTTAACATTGCCACTGCATAGAAGGTTGTGGCTGAGACTTCAGTAAGATGCTATTCAAGAACTCGCAGAACTCTTGAAGTCTCATCATGAGTTACATTATGAAGTTTTGTTGCAAAACTTATCTGTCTCTCCAGAATGTTGCATCATTTAAAACTGCCTCCATCTTTTGTGATCACTTGTGATTCCAGAGGAGGAATCATATCTTTACGTGTTCTCCTTCTTCTCCCACACTGTGATCCCTTTGATGGTAGGTTCTTGTCTCTCATCCCTTGGAAGCTCTGCAGAATAGCCAGAAAGATTGATTTTTCCATTACTGCTATAGGCTATTTGTGTTAACATGTGACTAATATTTACATTTTAGATATAATCAAATCGCCCGAACAATATTAAATTAATATCCTTGATCTGGGAGAAACCCACAGTAGTCAGGTCTAACATCTTTTAATAGCCATACGAACTTATGCATAGGTGTACTAGATCTCATGCTTTAATATTAGATAAAGTTCCTTTCTTTTTGCATTGTGCTTTACACAAAGAAGATCTCAAAGAGAGCTGCAGGATATTTCTCAATGTTAATCTTAAAATTTTAAGATTTAAGGAATCAGTAGTATAAACTATTTAAAATTATTCTGCTGAAGTCCAGTCCATTTCCTGCATAGGTCCTCAAGGGGCATTGTAATTTTGTTAGAAACACAAGAAGCCTTATGTTAGGAACTCAGTGAAAGGGATATATAAAAATGTCTGAGAATTCCTGTTAACTGCAGGCCATTGACATGGTAAAATATAACAGCATGCATGTTTCAAGGAGGAGTATGTAAGAAACCATGTTTTGTTGTGTGCTTGAGGTGTTAACCTGTGAGTTGTCATCTAAATACTTGGTTGCCTATCAGCTAATATGGGGGAGACTGTGTCTGCTGGTTTTAATATTCCTTTCACTATTCATTGGTTCTTTTCCTTCTGTTTTCTTTCTTCCTTTCTTGGGGAAGTTTCTGAGGAGAATCTCAATCGGGAAAAGTCCTGTTTCTTTCCCTAGAAAATAGTGTCATATGCAAATGCCCATTACATAAACTTTTTATCAAAATTTTAGGAACTATAGTTCGTGAAAGAATTATAGTGCGTGACTTCTGGGATGCCTAGCTAAACTCTTTCAGAAGCACTTTCTGGCATTCTAACATTGGTATACCCTTGGATTTTTATATCTACACTTTAACAGGTTGGAACGATGGTTGCAATATTTAGCTGCTACATCCAGGATCTTTTTATTATCCCCACTTCCCACCCCCCCCCTTTAAAATTAAGCAGTACCAGACATCCAACCCACTTTGCTACCTATAAGAGCACCAGCTACTGTACCTTAAAATGCTGCTGCTGGGGAATGGAGATCCACATTAAAACTTATGGTTCTTAGGTTAATCTATGCCACATTCACCTTCAGCTGCCCTTCTGGCATTGCTGAGGCTGTTGCACAAGCTGTCAGTGCCTTGTATTCCCAAGTTAAATAGTACTGAAAAACAGATGAAAAATGCTGTTTATAATTGTGATATTTTTGCAAGGCTCAGTAAATTTTCTGGATGCCTTATGAAGGTCTTCAAGCACAGTACTTTGTTTCATGTTAGTGAATGTTAGTGTTCAGACCCTATGTGCAGGATCACATACTGTTTTCAGCATCTTGAATCATCCCGTCGCTGAGTTTCATTGGCTTCATGTTGATGTTGTAGGGATCACAGGTTGTTACAATAATTCTGAATTAACTGAGGAAGGTTCAAAATTTTTCCTTGAAATAAAGATAAAATTCTGCTTGACATTTTTGGTAGCCTCTAGTACTATAGAATGCCTCCAAATTTACATTGCGTCTGCCCTGGCAACATGTGATCATTGTGTCTCGTTGTTTAGGGAATGTAGGCATCAGACTAAGAAAATAATTTGCCTAAGGTCATGCCAAAACATGAATTAGAATGAGTGTTTCCAGTCCTAAATGAGCATCTTGCAGCTTGAAGGGTAACCCTCATCATTCAGAAGTATGCATGGGATTCTCTGTGGTGGAATGGGAAGCTACTGAAACCAAATTACAACCTGGCATCAACATACACCCTTGGCAGAAAAAGCAGCCAAGCACAGGCTGAATGTTTTGGCCATACTAATTATCTTTTGATTTTTCTTATACCAATACATATTATTTTATAAAAATGCATATCTCTTTTTGAAGACTTTCCAGATTTATTTATTGGAGGAAAAAGCTGATATTTTCATGTTTCTGAAAAATTTGGGTGAATTTTTTGGGCATTATGTCTAAAAGATAGAAATCATACTGATTAATTAGTTCAACACTTTGCATCATCAATACTCTCTTTAACTCAGAGAAGAGGAAAAGAAACATGTAACCTCTAAACTTTTCCACCCCAGTTTATAATCTATAGTGGCTAAATGGATAATTGTTGAATGTGTGTAATAAAACTTACTCTTAGGCTGAAACACTGTGTTTCAGGTTCAAGATGAATTAAATTTTTACAGGCAACCTGTTGACCTCTAGGCCAAAAGTAGATCGGGTTGTAATGGAAATGCTGATGAGCCTTAATAAAGCAACTCCTCCAAATGTCAGTGTTTCATCTGGTACATATACTGCACTATATTACACCTCTTACACATACTGTAAGTGATGCGTGCACAAATCAAAATAACGTCAAATACAACAAATGTATATCACATTGATGCAGACATCTGAAAAAGGTGGCGAATTTGAGAAAATCTTCTATGGTAAGATAAGAATACCATTTTGTAAGACCTCCTTCTTGCAGTACAATTAATTACTGAGTTCATTAATTAATGAACATATTAGCAAAAGAACACCATTACTGACCAGTGTAGTCCTGATATATTACCAAGTCAATAAACTATTGAACATGAAACAGGACCTTCCAGGAGATTTTTTTCTCATAACCCACAAACACATATATTATTCTCGCATAGTCAGCACTTCTTGGTACCCTTATATTTCATATTACTAATTCTTTTAATCACGCATCCATAGAGCAGTGTTTTATAACCTGGCTAATGAGTAATTGGACAGGTGACATTGGGACTGAGGCCCTAAAGTGTCAGGCATAATAGATCAGGATTTTTTTTCCCCACTATATTTTTGAGAGTAAAAGGCCGTAAAGGTGCAAATAAGATAGGAGGAAAAAAGGACTCTTGTAACAGAAATTTGTCAGAGAAATATAGATATTAAATGTATCCATGAACTATAAATGTCTTTACATTTCTGTCTGATGCAAATAAATAAGTAAAGGGATCAACCATTTACAATAATTCTGGGGTTTTTTCATTGTCAGCCACCAAGGATCTTAGCCAGGCCAAGCTACTGCTGAATGTAATTTTTTTTTGAGTCACTACAGTTAAGATAATTATTTTTTGGTATGGGGAGTATGTGTGAGTATGTGTATTAATTCTTCGGAAAAGGCAAGAGTCTTCATAATTCTTCAGTATCTCTGTGGCAATGTGTACCAAGCACCCTTCCCCCACCTTAGCTCCCAAGTAATCATTGATTGCATCTAAATCTATAGAGATATGTTTCCTGGCAGCTCTAGTAGTTACAGTAGATTGTTAATCTGTGAATGATCAGAATAAGCCTCTCTGTCTCAGAAATCTCCATGCAAATTACATCTAAATGCTTGCCATAAATTTATTACTAGCAGTTTGAAGTGCACAGGTCATCTTCTACACTATTTAAAAACATATGTCTGTTACATTAGAAAGAGTCTCATTCAATTTATATTCACTTTTCTGTGGATGTAGCTAGCCCTTGTCAAAGTAAACCTGTGTAATTTTTGAAATCATTTTAAAAAGGAGGATGAGAAAGAGTATTATTTAGGAAGGTGTATTATTAAGCAAATTTGAGATCTCTGCATGGGACTGGAGTTTTAGCATTGCTACTTTGAAACAGAGAAATACATGTTTAACAGATGAGTGCTAAGAGGTAAAAGGCTATGCCTAGGTATTGTTGAAAGTGATAGATGTAAAGACAAGATACAGGATGTTTTATGAACCAGTCTTATTCTTGTACCTCGATCATTTTATTCTGTTTTGGGAACACATCAAGTCCAAGACTCTTTCTGCAGTGAAGTTATGTCTTAGGTGAACCCCAAAAAGGAAAATCAGAAATAACCTTTGGATTCCATTGGGGAAGGGGAAATATATCTGTAGTTTCCCTTTCCATATCTTTTGTTTCCTAATTTTACTCCTTGAAACTGGTATGCTTCAATGGTAAGACATCACTAGTAACTTCTTTTCTTTGTGAAGTTGATGTAAAACCGGGATATTTATGGAACTCCTACAGCATTCTCATCCAACTAACTTTTTTTTTTTTTCCTGAAGAAACTAGAGCAAATCTTTTAAAGATTTTAGGAATGTATTTATCTCCATGGGACATACTGAGATATGTTGTTGAAAGATAATTAATTTCTACTTTAAAAAGGAGTAAGGCTTTGGATGTTGGGAGGCTGGGTTTTGCTATACAGTTAATGCCGTTCTAGCTATCACAACGAATTTGTACAAGCAGGAAGAAATACCTTAACATGTGTTTTCTGTTTCTTTTTCCAGGCCATCCGCTGTACACTGGTAAATTGCACATGTGAATGTTTTCAGCCAGGGAAGATTAACCTGAGAACCTGTGATCAGTGTAAACATGGCTGGGTGGCACATGGTAAGAAATATCTGTTCTGGGCTTGTTTTTTCAATTCTGTCCATCTTTACCAGTCAGATGGAGAATAATAAGAACTGGACTGATACAGACAATCGTGGTACCTGTTTGTCTGCACATGCATGTGTGCACAGTCTGGGTTTGTGCACGTGTGTGAATGCCTGTGCATTTTTTACAGCAATTTGTAGGATGAAAAAATGTGAATCTGTTATTCTGGTGATAGCTTGAAGTTGAACCCCGCTGGGGTTCAACAGCTTGTGTAGAGCTCAAAAGACTATTATACCCTACAGAAAATAACATCGTTCTAGAAGGGCTTAAGAGAAAGGCAAAAAGTTTTCAGTATGGTTGCACAGCAGAGTTTGTATTGCAAAAAAACATCAACCAATAAGTCATGGGGCCAAATGGAAATTTAGATTTACCAGTATCAGACTTTCAGATCTCACATGTTGGGATAAGATTACTAGCTGTGTGGAAGAAATTTCTACTGGAGTTTTCTTCTTATAATTGAGTCTATTGGCACCTAAGCAAGCACAGTCCTCATTCCCCACTTCTGCCAGGCATTCAGGGGCTTATATTCTGTGAATTTTATTTTATTTTGATGAGACCTTGGGTGAAAGATGTATACTTTCCTCCTAAGATACACTTGAGCTCTATTTATTTAGTTCATGTCCATGTAGTTTTGTGCTTGAATGTGCTAACATATGGCAAGTGTGAACGCTCAAAAAATTCAACAGAGATCGACAGAGAAGTTTATAAAGCATTCACATAAATGGAAAGGAAAACAGGTACGCAGGTACCATGCATTCCTCTGTCACTTCTTAGCAATGCCCCCAGACTGCCTAGAAATGCCCTAACACCACCCATCTGGTAGCTGGTTGCAGGTTAATTATATACTAGATTATCTAGGGACATAGTTTATCTTTGTTACTCTTATTTCCCAGAAAATTATCTTCAGTCACAGAATAAACAGATGCACATTTCTTGGAAGAATCACTAAACCTCACAATATTTGTATAGTTCAGGCATTCTTCAGGTTTTGTGTAGAATCAGCATCTGAAGTTTTGCTGATCCAAAGATAGGAAAGCACTCTCTAGCTATTTTCGAGGGTGTCCTCCTGATGAGCAATAGAAACTGAGGTTCTAGCATTTAGGTTCTGGCACATGGACATCTTGAATTTTCTTTTTTAATGAGTGCATTTTGGAAGAGTTTAATCAGATTTTTTTTCCCTGTGAAGTGATTCTTCTCTGTGGAGTGACTGAATTCAAAAGCAGAATATATGACAGTGATCTGAGATTACCACAGTGTATATAATAGAAGTGTCTATGTTTTACAAATCTAGAAAGTCGAAAGGTGAATGTGATGATTAGGGATTCACCACCTGCTCCCATACCTGAGTGCTTAATATTTCAAATTCTTCAATTCTTCAATTCTTGATCTTAGCTGGTTTTGAGAATTTTGAGGGCAGCATTCAGGAGAGAGATCAATTCACTTCACTGTAGCACTTGGATTTCAAAATTACTAAAATCAGGTTGCAGTTCAGAAGTCCTTTGCTTTAGAACCGTTAGCACAGTACTTTCAGAAGTTGTTCCTTGAATGCAAATAGTATTTCCTGCTGCTTTAATTAAAGGGTTTCCGTATGATTTTTATTAATGAATTTCAACTCAGCTCCTTGACACATGATGTAGTGCTTTACTGAATGTAATTATCGAAGAATAGGTGTTTCCAACAGGAAGTACTGTGCTTATTCAGTTCTGATAACCTAGAATCATAATTAATGGAATAGATAAAAAAATAGCTTAGAATTGCAGTCTTTTCATGCTGTACGTGACTAATCTGTGTGGCGTTAATTCATTTTAATAGCTGTCATTTAAAATGTTGGAATTCTTAGAGTGAGGAGGAAAAGGTATACAGCCACCACTGTTGCTATTGCACTTAGCAACTGCAGGCCTGTTTTCTCTCCTTCCATTGTCTTTCTCATGGTTTCCCTTGCTCATCTGAAATAAGCTGCACACATCTTGAAAGAAAAGGTTTCCTACAAGGTTTCAGATACACCTGTCTGGAGTTGCCAAAGGCAGGATTGCAATTATATGAACAGATACATTGGAAAGTACTTTTGTGGCCGGATAAATGTTTCTGTTGACAAAAGTTCAGCTTATTGACCCCTGTACTACAGCGGCAATCCTACCATCAGTGTTTTTAAGGCCAAAGCCAAAAGCTGCAGAGAGCATTGCAGCATTACCAAGTACTGCTGTGCATAATGGAGAATGGGGTATGAATTTCTGAGTACTTTAAGGGATTTGGATGACTAGACTGTTTTCATTTGTTTTCAGCTGAAGCCTGGCTTTCATATTTTCAGGTCGGGTGGGGATTTATTTTCTAAACTAAAATTAAATGCTTTAGACTGGATAAGCCATTTCTTAGATGTTAAGCAGTCAAACAGATAAAGTATGTCTTTAGTTCTTTCTTTTTTAATGGTAAAGATACTTCGTGCAGTCCATATGGAAAATAAAATCTCATTAAATTCTTAATAGTCAGTTTTTAAAGGAGAATTTATTTTAACCCAGGCAATTGGTTTTTAAGTAAAATGGTACTTAGATGACTACAAAAAATAAGACTTTCTTGAGTGCTTGGTTTCCTTTCCTGGTATTCTTGTTGTATTAAAGGAAGCATACTGTGCTGTGAAGATAGTCATGACATTTTACTCTCTTTAGCACAAAAATCACTTAAAATTAATTGTAAATAATGAACAAAACCCCACTCTACTTGCCATGCACTTCCTCTAGCAAAAGTATCTTAGCCTATAAGGAAAGAAATTAAGCAAGTCTGCAGTAAATGGATGTTGATTTCATTGACTTTGCATTTTGTCTTTTGTGCCTGTCATTGATGTCAGAATAACAACTACCATACTGCTAGCAGAAACTCTTTATTATACCTCATCCAACAGATCAAAAGACCCAGTGTGGTATCAATCAAGTACAGTCTTACCTTCTCTCATAACTGTTTTGCTCAAAAAAAGTCTGCAAAGGTGACATAAGTTATAGTGGACTAAAGCTATTTTTTCTAACATTCATTCTGCTTATTTTAGTTTCAATATCCCCATTAAAAAACAAAACCAAAAACAAACCAAAATCAAAAACACACAAACAAACAATCAAAAAAAAACCCACAAAACAACAACCTGCACTAGAAATTGGAGAATGTCATAAAGTCAGAAGCACAACATGACTGTGACAACTTCATTTAGAATGACTGAGTTTTCTGAATTTTTACACGGTAGGTCATGAAATTTTCAGGTAAAAGAAACATGAAATGAAAACAAAAGGAAGGAAGGAAGGATATGTGGAAATAAATTAAAATAAAGAAAAGAAACAGAAGAATGCTGTGGAAATTTTAGAAATCACATCTCTCCCTTACCCTGAAGTTTCTGAAAGGACTTGATGTAGGAAGAAGGTGTACAATTTAATATGAGCTGCATGGGAATGAGATGGGAATGAGTGCTCCGTTGAAATAAAATTAATCTGAGTTCCTATATTTGTCTCGGTCCAAAGGTGTTAAGTGAAAGAAATCCATATTTGCAAAGTCTAAGATAATCCCTAACAAAATAAAACAAAATGAAAACATGTCACTGATCTTAGAGTCTCTCTAAATCTGGCCAAATTGCCATGTTGGTCTTTGGTTAAAAATGGAGATTTTTAAGCAGAGAGTAAATTTTAAAAACTTAAAAAAAAACCCAAGAGATAAATGTAATTATAGTTAACTGGTAAAATAATTGGGTTATTTCTGTATTGTCTGATAGGATGTAAAAGATTGTCACAATTTATCATATCAAACATGGTTGTTTCCTTCTATTAAATTTATTTATTATTTGAAATGCTTTAAAATTACTTGAGAAAATAATTTTTCTTTTAGAAGTTATTTATAGATTTTCAGCAAAATAATTCTCTGCAGCTCATTGATAATGAAAACTAGCCTTTCACAACTTTTGAAGTAAAACTGTTTTAGATATAGTCTGGCTTTTCTTGTCTTTCACTGACAAGATCATTTTAATCCATCTGTTATAACTTTCTTTTGACCCTGAAGGTGGAGGCATATTTTTCATTACTCAGTTGCTTCCAGGAACCTTACAAGATTAACCTCCATTACTGGTAAACACTTTTTTAAGTGCCGCCCTTGTGCTTGTGCCATTCCTTTATGCTTCCCTTCAGCAGGTTTTCCCAAAGCAGCCAATGCAGCACAGAGAAAATGCACTCTGTTATCTTGTGGGCACTCAGACCCAGTGTCTGGTTTTAAAGCCTGCCGCATTGGTAGGAATGATGGGATGTAGTGTTTGCTTTGGGTTACTCCGACATCACCCTTAGTGCAAGTCAAGCTGAGGTGAAACCAAATCCAGATATGAGGGCATCCAAGACAAATAATATTGTTTCAAAGGTTTCTGTCTCATAGACAGAAGAGAAATAAAGCTTGGATGCCCCAAGAACAAATAAGAAAGCTTCCTTTTTCATCCTTGTATTTAGCTGATACTTACATAACCATATGGTCAAGAGTTTAATCCTCATGCAAATTTGATGCCCTCAGGTGTCAAGTAATGTTTTCCCAAGGGGTAAACCACAGGCTCTACCTTAAATGTGTTCACACTTGCACCTCCTTGAGTTTCCCTAGGAATCATACTTTAAGTTCAACTTAAAATACTTTTTCACTTACTCCCTGCCACCCTCTTTCCACTTCTCCCCAACTTTATTAGCTTAAATTCCTGGGTTTGAATAAGCCAATGTCGTTTGGACATGGTCAGGTGAGATTATAGCTGACCAGACATTAAGCATTCAGGTAAGGACTGATTGAGTGTCTGGTAAGCCCTAAACAGACTGTGACCCATTCTGAAGTAGTGCCTGTTTCAGCTGGCCTGTATTCACAACTAAGAGTGAAATATTTTCTCGTTGTGAACGTTTTATTTTCTGAAAAACTTTTAAATCAGTAATCACACTTTATGCTTTTGTAGAATTTTTATTAATACTAAATATATTAGTTGGCAACTCTGAAATACACTTTTAAAATTATGATTGCCCTTGATTAGCTATAAAATGCCCATAGACATTAAGACTAAAATATTTCAAAAGTGCAAGATGTTGTTGTTTGGGTGCCCATCACTATTGAATTTACATTTTACAGAGAAGGACTAATTGGGTACACCCAATACCATGGGATAAAATTCTAGGAGGTGCCTAGGGCAATGATGTCATACCCTTTCTTCTTAAAGAGAGAATCCAGAAGGAAACAAATAGACTTGCTGTGTGCAAGATGCAACAAAGGCTCTACAAACAGTGACTTTAAATTAGCACCTGGAATTCTTCTTTCCAGTCACATTAGCAGCTGCCTTTTGGAAAGGTAGTCAGTGAAATACGTGGTCTTGAGCCCTTTAAGTGATGATAACAAGTTCACTACATGGCATAGCTTCAGATAGAAGCAAAAGAGTGTCTGGTGATCACTGCTTGATTACCAAATGAGGAGGATAAATTCTGTGAGACTTGGAAATTCAAATCACCAACAGATTTGTGGGGAAGCAGTGGTGGACTTCTGCAACATGCATCCAGTCCAGGATGTTTAGGTGACAGTACCTGCTTACTTGTCTCTTTTAACACCTATGCTGCTGCACATGAATTGCTGTGATGTACCAACCACTTTATCATTTTATTACAGTTTATTACATCATAAATTTTTATATCTTCTTAACGATTCTACAAGAAGCTTAATTGTTTATAGGAACATCCTAATTTACTAGAGTTCACTAGGTTAAGCAGAACACAAATTGAAACAGCTCTAAATTAAACAAACCCTACTACTTCATTCCTTATAGCTTCATAAGGTTAAAATGGGATTTGACTGCAAGAATAAAAAATTCATACTGCTTTCAAATGTTTAAATGATAATACTGTGGGTAACTTTACCTCAGCTTTCTGTTTTCCAAATGTGAAATTGAACAGAAAAGCTTTTTTTAACCCTCTAGGAGGAATTTCATTTTGAGCTATAGCATTATGAGGACATTTGCCCCAGATTAATTTAGCAGACAATAGTGCTACTCAATTATCCGATTTCCATCTGGATTTTAGAAAGAGAAAAGATGATACAAGAAATGTATAACATGAGTCTCAGAGACTTTTCTAATTGTATTCTAATTGATTACAGTCAATTTTTCCCAAGTATTTTTAACTGGAGCTTTGTGAAATGATCAGGGTATGTGGATTGGAATGGGTAAGACTGATATGTATTCATGGTAGAGCTAGTTTTATGAACCAGTCTTCCCAGGGTCTGAATATCTTCAGCTGTCAACAACTTTAGGACAGCAGGTTTTCTTGGAAGAATCTAGATGGTTTAGCAGGTGTGGGAGAGCATTTCATAGGTTCAAACTAGAGTTACACTCTAAATTGAAACAACATCATGGTCTTGGTTTGCCTTTGTGAAATATGTCTATGACACAATACTCCATTGGAACAGAATGATATTAACAGGTGAGCAGTGCCTATTGCATTTCATTACAGTTTTCAAGGCTGCACAAAAGATGGAATAGGTTGCCTGAGAAGTGGTGGAATTCCACCCCCCCTTTAAATATCAAAGACACATCTTGGCAGAGCCAAAAATAACTAATCTAAGACCCTGCTTTCATTAGAAGATTGCACCAGACAATCTGTAGGAATCCCTTCCCACTTAAAATTTCTGTAAAACTGAGAATCATAGTTAATGGAATTGAAGCACATCGGGATAAAGATGAAAATCCTCTAAATTCAGACCACAGTCCAAGACACCCAAATCTGTTTATGTCTGACTGCATATAGTATGTCAAGCAAATTGGTGTTGGGATGATTAAGATACATATTAAACCCCATCTTACCATTATTAAGGAAGGGAATAGTTTTAAGAAGGTGTTAATGGCTAATAGGAAGGGGACATTCAGCTTTGGAGACAAGAGACAAGAAAGTTCAAAGTTGAGTGACTAATCAAAGTAATAGAAAGAGATTATTTATTTAGCGTCTTCCAAAGATACGGATATCTTCTTCATATAGATTGTAGGTTTCAGCAATGACACCATTAGTCTATGTGTCAAGGAGCAGCAAAAGTGGACCCATCCAGCCTAGAAGTTCTGAGCCAGTAGTCAAAGGCAATGAGAGCACTGATCATGCCTGCACCAAGAGCACAGTTCTTGAGGTCCGACCGTGGTAGACTGAGTGAGATGCTGGTAGCTGTGTCCATTGGCAATCTCAGGCATGGCTAGGGAATACAGTCAGGTCAAGGGTCCATCCACAGACTTCAATCAGGAGCAAAAGAAAGTTGGCCCAAAGATAGGATAGAAGACCAGGCTGTAACACGGGTCTGAGGGTAATCTAGAAGACTGGACTACAGCCAGACGTACCTACAATGTAGTTTAGGAGGGAAATGAAGCCTGAGCTTCACTAGGAGTTCTGGACCCCTGGACTCAGAATCCAGGCTGGTGGGCACAACTGGTGCCCTGAGGACTGTGACACCATGGACTTATCCATAGCTGCTCTCTGTAGCTGAGGAGACTGCTGATACCAACACACACAAAAGCAGCTGTGTGTTGGAATGCTCACATGATTAATCTGCATGTGTTTCTCCATCACTAATCATCAGATTAATCAGCTGAAGTCCTCTTTTACATAGGCATCAATGCACACACTGACAGAGAGAACTTCAAGGTCCAAAGCCCACAGAAAAGGCTTTTTCTTATCTTCCTTACTCTGGTCTCAATAGTCAGGTGTCTTCATTCCTGCAGTATACCTATTCAGGAAATTTCTAGCCCAGAAATTTTTCTGAGAACTTGGGGTGAAGGTCCTTTACAGCATATTCCTTTGATTACATTTGTTGTAAAGAAGTGGGGAGAAAAAACCTACCTTTTCCTTTTATTATTAATTTAAATGGTCAATTCTGGATCAAAGGTATCATACTTTTGAGGTACTACTACATAAACTTAGATCTAACCTAAATTTCTGGGAGAAACAATTTGGGGCTCTTTTTTCCATTTGTTTGTT
>VZRF01000174.1:57065-157631 GCA_013396875.1 Vireo altiloquus
TTTTTTTTTTTCCCCACAACCATGCTTTCTGCTATCAAAGAAAAATGTTTTTCTATGGAAAGAAAACGTAAAGGAAGACACTTGTTTGGCTTGCAGGAACTGGCCAGGGAGGCTGTTTTCCTGACAGGCCAAAAGCAACTAGCATAGGGCCCCTTTAAAAAAAGAAAATTAAATTCAGGATTCTTTTTTTTTGCTCCCCCACTCCCCCCACCATTTCATGTGAGCATTGGCAGAAACTCTGACAAGCAGTTCTTCATATTTTATTATGTTCTTGTCTGGCAGAATCTCTGTCAGGCAAAAACCTTGTCAGCGGAAAACCTGTCGTAGGATCAGAGGAGACAAAAACAGGTGTCACAGAGGCAGTCAAAACTGAAGGAAAAAAAAGATTAGGCTAAAGAGAGAAAGGCAGACAATTACATTAATGCCATTGCTTTTATCTTATAGATGTGTGTTATTATCTCGGGGTGCTGAGTGCGCAATTGCCTCAAAGAAAAGTAGACAGGAGACAAGGGGAAACTTGATAGTTATTAAATGAAGAGGCAGTGTGTCAAAGCTGGATGGGGTTCAAAGTTTTCTAAAGGGATAAAAAAATTGCAGACAGCAAGCAATGTCTGTGAGCAAACTGTGGTTCTGCTTTCGGCTACATAAACCTAGTAGCATTCTAGATGTTTTAACTTGGAATCAGATCATAGACAGAAAAATTAATGAAAGTTTTCATTCAGTCTTTTTAATAACATTTATTTTGTGTACATGCAACTGAAGTGCTGGGGGGTTTTTTATTAGAGCATGAGGCATGGTGAGGCACGAAAACATGTATCAGTTTAGTTGCTGTGTTGTTTGGGTTTGGAACACCTATTATCAACACATGTTTAATTTTAAAATGCTATTAAGAATCCTTTTACTAAGTGTGAACATCTGTACATGCAAGCTGTAAATTAGCAGATCACATATGTGTCCCTCTGTCAGAGACTTAATGCCTTTGGCAAATGGTTTCCATTATTAGTTTTTAAATACAATAAAAGGCATAACAAAAAAATGGTTTTGCCTATGAATCAGAATTTCTCTACTTACTCTCCTTCCATGATCTTTTGTCTTAGTGAACATTTAACTTCTGTATGGAATAAATTGTGAAAGAGATGAAGAGAGAAGTGAAAAAGAGATTTCCAAAGGATGCTATGTTGTAGCTGAGATTTTTACTCAGACTGATTCAGGATGTTCACCCACTCACATAAGCATTCATGTCCCCCACTCTCTTGTTCCAGAGGTGAATGGGATAATTTTCTACACTACAAAAATATTTGAGTTCAGTAGATACTGACAATTTTTCTTGTCCTTAGTCACCTTCTAAGCATGATATTTTTGAAGAGCAATTCTTTCTGCCTTCAAAATGCACCACATTAGACCATGTTGGAGGGGGTATTAAATCTGCATACTGAGGCAGACTAGAGCTTAGACCACCTCTTATGATTGTAGCAACTGGTGCCTACCGCATTTTAATCATTACTAAGGATATGTTACTTTTTTTTTTTCTGTAACTGATGAAAAAGAAGAAAATCTTGAACTCTGAAAATGTGATGTCGTTCACATTCACCACTAAAATCAAGAGTAAATTCAACATTGCCATTAATAATACCATTTATTATGAGAGTAAATTCAACATTGCCATTAATAATAATTAATATCTGTTTTACCACACTCAACACACTATTGTTGCAACAATCTAATGGAATAATTTTATGTTGATATTATATATTTTAACTGTCTTCTAATTTTAATTTCTTTTGCTGCAAAAAGTGACCCAGTTCTTTAGATTTTAAAAATGTCTGGAAAGCTCTTTGTTATTGTCTAGGCAAAGACTTTTTTTTTTTTTTCCATCTTCCTGTTCTTGAACAAATCTAGTAATGTAGTAAGAAGATGATTTTAAGATTTTGCATCATCATTTGTATCATCATTCCCCTTTGGCAAGTTGAGAGACTGGCTAGAGAGTATGCCAGAAAATCCAGAGTAGTTATATTGGAGAGCCCAAAACTAAAACTGAAATGGAATGAGATCTATAATGCCCTGTTGCAACCTATAGGCTCTTCTCTGTGGTGTTCCGAGATACACAACCAGGCAAAGCAGCTGAAAGAAAGAGCTTCACTAGACCTTTTCATCCCTCTCAGGATAATAAAATATTTATCTAGGATCAGGAAATTAGCAAGAGGTAAGTGTACTTACAACTCCAATTGCATTAAAACTAGGATATTTAAAATTCTTTTATATTCAGTAAAGGCAAAATGTCATGCTTTTATTGTAGCTATTCAAAAAATAATATGAGACCTCTAAAGTACAAAATTCATCACTGCATATTTGTATTTCTTTTACTTAGCAAAAATGGAATCTGCTCAGAGGCATGGCTTTTAATTTGGTTGACCTTTTTCACTGCACATTGGGAAGGAAGGGGTCTAAGGGCAGTGAATAAATTTGCAGAGCTGAGCCTGTGAACTGGACACAGTATGGATGAAATGAAAAATCTCCTTTTTTTCTGCCTTTTGATAAATTGAAGAAGTTGTGCCTTATTTTAATGTATCCTTTGTACTTAATTTCATTTGAATTACAGTCTTAAAACTCCTGTAAAATATAAATAAGGTACATTCCCCTCATTACTTTACTACATTAAAAAAAAAACCAAAAAACCTACAAATGGAACATAAAAGTTTGTTCATTGATTTATTGCAAAGATGTCCAAATTATTTTTTTTTTGCTGAAATCTTGCATAATAAGAATACTGCAGGCTATAATGTTAAGATTGACATTGAAACAATTTCAAAGCTCTTCTGACATTTCAGATTATACTGAGCAGAGTCTGTCTAAAATCTGGGGGATTTTATTTGCTGTTCAAGAAGGTAAAGAGTGAATAAGCCAACATGGGAAGGGTCAGGCTTGATATTAGGGGAGTCTTCTCTACTGGCAGGGGTGGTCAAACCACAGACTTCCTTAAGGGGTGGTCAATGCCATAAGACGTGCCCAGTTCCAGAGGCATTTGGACAACCCCCTGATATGGTTTATTGATGGCTCATGATCAGCCCTGGAGTGCTCAGGAAGTTGGATTAGATGGTCATTTTAGGTCCCTTCCAGCTGAAATATTCTCAATTATAATGGTGTATACTTGATACTTCAGGGATGGAAAAACAGTGTTGAAAGATTCCTAATTCCTGAACTAATTATTGTAAGTAATTTTTTGCTGTTGAAGACAATCTTCTTTTTGGCCCCCCTTTTTTTACTATTTAAATTTCTGAATCATGTACTTGAGGTTGGGAATTTGCCACAGAAACATTACTGTTGTCTGAGTAAAATGCAAGGGTATATTTAGGCCATTCCGTGAAAATATTGATTGCTCAGCAAGTATGTGATATTAAGATTTGTTAGATCTCTTCTTGCTGTATCAGAGAACACCTTTTCATGTATACTGAATTAAAAAATATCAGACTGACTATCAGGGCAGTGCTGAGACTTAAACTGCACTGTTAAGAAAAGGTACTTTTCTTAGTTTAAGCACATACGTGATCCCATCATAGTGACAGTTTTGGAAAAAATTGTGCAGGTTACAACTAAAACATCACAAGCATGTATGGGTGAACTTCTGATCCCACTGGAACAAAGTATGAGTAATACCTCATGCTGCACCAGTTAGGTACTTTTAATGTGTGCTTTGTGATATTCAGTCACTGATAACTTGTTGATAAAGACACATCTGTTTATGTAATTTTTCAACTATGATAGAGCATATTTATTTGTATAGCATATTTAATCTTGAAGCCTCCTAAGTGCTTATGAAATCATAAACTACTGCAGATACTGTTGAATGTATCCACCAGTAAAAGAGGGCATTGTTCATTAGCATATATAAATTAAACTAATAGTTTAGAACAGAAAGTGATGAGGAATGCATTATCCACATGAAATTATGTGGGCAATTCAGGACAGTGGAATACAGCTATTTACTCCAAGATTTGACAAGAATCAGAAATTTGTCAAGAAGGCTAAAGCTAATACTCTTTTCTTTACAGAAAACCAACAATGAGATAGGTCCTTCCTTATCTTTTGCTTGAAAAAATATCTATCAACATAAATGGCATCTTGAATACACCTAGAACATTGGCATTAGTTTGCTAAGGGTACCAGAGGAGAAACTGGAAATACTACAAAAATTCTCTCTGTGAGCTACATCCTTAGCAATCTCTTTTAAAGAAACAGAAAAAAAATTATAAATTACAAATTAGAGTGAGGATTTTCATTCTTCTGAGAATTTGAAGGGGTATCAATTGTCAATGTTCAGAAAGAATTTCAGATTCTTACAATACTGTCATTTCCAATATGAACACAACTGTGTTTTCTTTCTCTTCATTTACAACCCTTTTATTTTCATGTAGCATGAGGTTTGTCTTTAGCTTTCAAATGTTCTTATGCACGCATGCAATAATGTATGTTTTGCTGTGTTATAAACTCCACATTTTACTGCATATCCTGACTTGTACTAGAAAAGGATAAAATTCACTGCTTTTTTATTATGCAATATGCATACTAAGGCCACAAATCAAAATTGGAGATAATGTCATTGTCACTTGGAATGTTATTCCAAGATCATACTAATTAGTATTTGTGTGTGTGTGTGTGTGTATGTTGAGAGGCAGATGTCTATAGATAATGCTGCTAAAAGATTAATATTGCAATTGAATGGAATAGCACAGGTTAGATTGCAAAAATTTCTGTTAGCTGATCAAAGAGTGTACTTAGTTATTTAAAAAGACTTTATTTATTTTTCTCCTCTTCCATTCCACCTCAAGCTCTCCAAAGCTATTATCCTCAGAGTGGTCACATTACATGAAGTAGGTATATGTCCACAGAGTTTTGTAATCTCATTTTTAGAGAAATTAAAAGCTATTAGATCTGTAATTCACCCAATAATTCTTAGATAAAAATGTCTTACAGTCATTCTCACTTAGACCACAGTAGAATAATGATCTTAACATCTTCAGCATAAGTCTTCTTTAAATGGAAGAACTTGTTTGTCCTCACTGCAGGCATAATATTTACTGTTAAGAAGAGAGAAACTAAAACAAATAATAGGATATATTAGAAATACAGTAGGATACAGTAATTAAAAAGCACCAAGTATTCAGAAAACATCTAATGGTCTGAATTTGCATAAATTTGGACAAACCAGTTAACATCTTTGGCTGGAATTCTCATTCTGTGAGACTGAATTTGAAAACCTCAGGGTGACCCAAATCTGCTCAATAATTTCAATAGTCTAGGGGAAGGGGTTCTTACAGGGTATCTATTAACACTAATATTATTTAATAGTTTAATAATATTTTATTTTATTATTTAATTATGATATAGTTAATCTAGTAACACTATTGTGAGTAATGCTTGTATTGGAAAAAAACCAACTTTATTTTACTCCTTCTAAATGGTTGCTCAGACCCTCAGGTAGTATATGCATATCACCACACATACAGCACAACCTGCACAATAACAATATCAATTTTCTTGGCTTTTCTAGCTGAGAACTTTGATGACATATCTCTTATGGTAGTAGCAAAAGTATGATCTTAGTAAAAGATCATACATACAAGGGGGGGAAAAAAAGGCAGGACAGTATGGTACATGTTCAAGCTTCAATCAAATCTCGTTCATTAGACCTTGTTAAAAAATTAGTCCCACACCATGAAGCCTACACAGCTGAAGTACTTTGGAAGAAGAGCTTTTGGAAACAAAAATTCCACTCTTCACATTCTGCCGTATAAATGTCCTGTGGAGAGATGTAGGACTGGAGTCCCTAGGCTTGCCAATTTCTTATCTTGTTTGAATGTTAAATTAATATTTAAAGCTATTTATTCAAAGTTGACTTAGCCACTAGAATAGGAAAGATCAGACAAATTGGTTGCAAGAAATGAAGTATGAGGAAACCAGAACTCTTTGACAATGTAGTCCTTGGAGTAAACGTGTTGAATGAAGCCAGCAAGTAAATGATAAGGGCCTTTGCGCTCTGGATGTAAGAAAGCAATTTATCAAGAATACATGAAGTCTCTAGTGACCATAAGACAAGAAGAAACCAAGTACAGGAGAAGTCCCTATAAGATTTTTTTAAATGCTCAAAAATTTTGTTTAAAAAAAGCAGTGAGAAGCTTAGGTGTTGCAACATAGTTCATAAAGTAGAAATAAAATTAAATTTAAACATTGATACTCAGTACAATGTGTGATGTCATGCGCAATTCCATCTTTTTTAACTTCACAAGGGGATAAAAATTACGTTCATCCTGCAAACTTTCCTTATCTTTAAATTATTCACATCACAGTGAATAACATGGCATTCATAAGGCAAGTGAAAAGAACTAGCCAGCTCAAGTAGCAGTGAATTCATGATCAAATTTTTGGCAAATCAGGGGCCTTAGTTTTAATGTGTTTAAAAGATTGAAGTTTAGGGAGTACCTGTTTTATTTTTTTCCTCTAGAGATTAAGTATCTAACCTTTAACAGTCCCGTTCAATTTTTCCTTGCTTCACTCTTGGTCATTAGTTAATCATAAATTTCCCTTGAACTATGAGTATTGTAGTGTCTGGGTCTCACCTGAGAGCCCTTCTGCCACAGCAAATAAAATTACTTGTGACCTTTGGAAACTAGGGCTGTTTTGGACTGTGCCTGTAAAAAAGGATCTCTTAGTGATGACTGGTGTCTATCAGGAGTCCATCCTGGGACCAGTACTGCTTCCTATCTTCATGAAAGACATAGTGAGACCATCAGCAAATGTGCAGATGTGCACATTTTAAATGTGCGCCAAGCTGAGTGGTGCAGCTGACAGGAAGGACAGGATGCCATACAGAGGGACCTGGACAAGCTTGAGGAAGTGGACCCATGTCATCCTCATGAGGTTCAGTCAACAAGAGCAGGCACAAGGTGCTGCACCTGGGTCAGGGCAATCCCAAGCATGAGTACACCTGGGAGATGAACTCATTGAGAGTAGCCCTTCAGAAGAGGATATGGGTAACTTCAGTGGATGAAAAGCTGAACATGACTCAACAACGTGCACCTGCGGCCCAGAAAGCTGACCATATCTTGGGCTGCATCAAAAGCAGCATAGCCAATAGGTTATGGTTGATGATCCTGCCCCTCTGCTCCCCTCTGGTGAAACCCCATCTGGAGTAGTGTGTCCAGCTCTGGGGTCCTCAGCAAAGCTAAGACATGCACCTGTTGGAGCAAGTCCAGAGAAGACCACCAAAGTGATCAGAAGGATGGAGCTCCTGTCCTGTGAGGAAATCCTGGGAGAGATGGGATCCTTCAGCCTGGGAAAGAGTTGAAAAGAAGCTTGGGCAAGGCTCTTTGGCGACCTTATTGTGGGATTTCAGTACTGAAAGGGGGCCTACAAAAAGGCTGGGAAGGGTCTTTTGACAAGGACACATAGTGATTGGACAAGGGGTGACAGCTTTAAGCTGAAGAGTAGATCTAGATAATAGATATAAAGAGAAGTTTTGTACGAAAATGTTGAGACACTGTTTCCCAAGGAGGATGTAGATGCCCCATCCATGAAAATACTCAAGATCAGGATGAGACTTTGAGCAACCTGATCTAGTTGAAGATGTCCTTGCCCGTGGCAGGGGGGTGAACTAGATGGCCTTTAAAGGTCCCTTCCAAAACAAACTATTCTGTGATTCTACATTTCTGTGAATCATCCAGATGATATTTCTCTGGAAAATAAGTGTATCTGACAAATATGATGTGTATACATGACTCTTTGGAGTTGTTTTCTTGCCTGTTCCTTGCTCTTTCCTTATACTTGACCCCTTTTCTTTCAGCCTTGGACAAACTTAGTACTCAGCACCTCTACCACCCAACCCAAGTGGAGATTGTGCAGTCCAATGTTGTGTTTGACATCAGCAGCCTGATGCTGTATGGAACTCAGGCTGTGCCTGTGAGACTGAAGATACTGCTTGACCGACTCTTCAGTGTACTGAAGCAAGAGGAGGTGTTGCATATTTTACATGGCTTAGGCTGGACACTTCGAGACTATGTTCGAGGCTACATTCTTCAGGTAGGAAATAAAGCAAAGCATGTTTTCAAACCCAGTTAACTGATATTTTTGTTGTTGATGTATGGATGTAGTGATGGTGCATCCAAAGAGGTAGAAGGATATGAAGTGAATTTAGTCTGGCATGTTGAAGCCTAATGATGGTGTTGGCGAAATAAAATATTCAATTTTTCCTAAGCTAAAAAAATACAGGTGCCTTCATACCATAGTATTTATTTGTACTTATGTTTATTGTAGGAAATGCCTTAAATACTGCAAATACTGAGGTTAGCTACCTGCAAGCATGATCTGGCCGTGAAAGGCAGCTGGCAAGTTTTCAAGGGCTACTGTTTGACTTAGGAAACTAAGATGCAAGTCAGCAGCTCCATCATCTTTTCTTTCCTTCTTTAGAAAGATATCTAAAAAGGTATAGATGAAATGGGGGTTGTGATCATAGTTATATTGGAAAGTATCCTTAGAGTGTAATGTATAAACAGGACAATCCTTTTTATAAGGCCATTTTTGAAACATAACTTTAAAGTGTTGCATGCAGGTTTGTCTGTCGAAACAAACAAACAAACAAATGAAAAACAGAAAAACCAGCAGGCTTACTTAATGATTATGGTCATAAATATATATATAGTTGCTTATCTGAAAAATTTCATAATCTCTTGAGTTCCAAAATGACGTTTTACATTTTGTAAGGCTATTTCTGATTAATAACCTAAGACTACATACTTCTGAACTCTTTTAATTGCTGCTGTCTTTGTGGGAACTCTGCAACATCTAGAATTCATCCAGTTATTGAAGTGGACATGCCTAAAAAACTTTGAAAATTTTAATTGCTGATTTATTGCTTTACTTTCTTAGGCAATGGTAGCATGCTTAGAACTTTATTGAAAATATGTGATTTATACCTTCTCTGAGAAATTCTAACTGTATGTCTTAATTCCTCTTCAGATTTCTGTAGTTTCTGTGAAAGAAATAAATTAGCTTTATGTGATTCTATGGAAAACTTCACCTTCTGTGCTCATGAATATTTTCTTAAATGCTCTATATATGGATTTTCACAGAAAAATGTACCGAATTGTAAAACAGTCCTAGAGAAAGAGAACTAAAAATGTTTATACTTTAACAATGAATCTTTTTATTCTTGGTATATGGAATAGATCCCTTTAATTGTTTCAGGATTCTCTCAGGCATCAATTTTGTAAAGACTAAGTGTTACACCTATTCAAATAGAACAGAATCTATTTTTTCCATTGCTAGTCTAAAATTTACATATAAGAATATATCCATCATATTTATACAATAGATATCTATGATTTTTGTAAGATATAAATGTATTTTTATGTATTTATAGATTTTACATATGATAGATAATTAAGATGGATACATGAGAGATATCTACAGAGATACATACTGGCATTATGTGCATATTGCATCATATTTTAGATTCCTGGATTCTGAATTCTGCTGATCCAGAGAGCTGAAGGAATTTGATTTATAAAGGAATACATTTAAAAAATGCATAATTTTAAAGATATAATATTAGAAATCTGCTGGTTACTAAATGTGATTAATAGTTAGGCGTAATATATTACAAGCATGGAATGTCATTCTGTGTCTCTTACATTCAAGAAGACTGACTGAAATCAGTAGTTTTCTTGTTTTAAAGGCCGTTGAATCATGCTTATATAGATTTTGTTTTAATTATCTTTTGGAATGATCTCAATATATGCAAGAATGGCTTGTAATATAGACACAGATGTTTATACAGACTGAGATTTTAACCTATGCATCTGAAAAGTGTAAATGCCTGTAATACCCCACTGGGTCACAGTTCAGTTTATCTGGCTAAAACTCAGTCACATTGTAGCCCCCAAGACATGAATTTTGCCATTACTGTATTCAGCAACAGTATATTGAATATTATGCCGTTTAAATGAGAACAATTATCAGTGAAAGTTAAGGGCAGCTGTTACAGACTTGCCACATATTGACTTCATTAGCGCTCGACTGTGGATTTTCTTAATGAGTGAATGAAGACCTATGATAGGTATAGTTGAGCATCCCTGTTAATTTAGCTGTCTAATTTCAAAGAATCACACACTGGTCAAGGTTAGAAGGGAGGTCATCTTGTCCAAGCTCTCTCTCCAAGCAGAGACACCCAGAACTGTTTGTCCAGGACCATGTCCATACAGCTTTTGAATATCTTCACAGGATCTCTAGGCAAAAAGCACATTTTGTGTCCATTAAAGCTAGAAAACTCAGTATACTGCAGAAAAGGAAAATGCTTAGCAAAGCATATATGCAGAGAAACCTTGGCAAAATTAATTAAATCTATGATAATAAAAATGTCTTGTTTAAAAATAGCCCTATTGAACGCATCTGTTTTAAAGGAGAAAAGGGTTATGCAGGGAAATTTGAAAAGAAATGTGTATTAACACTAGCACAGTAAAAGTGCATACAGGTAATGCCTTTGAGCAAAAGGCATTGTTCCATGAAACTCATCATTATAGATGGGAACTTTTCAAAAAATTGTTTGAGTCTTTCAAACTAAGCTTTTACATGCAAAAAACTATGAATGAAATGGTGTGAGCATCCTATGGGAATATCAAAAGTATCAAGTACCAAAACAAATCATCCAGAATATCACAAACTATGGGACTGTTGATAGGCTGTCATGCAGTGAACTGAGGAACATCCGACTCTCTCTCAGAAATTATAGTTCTTTGTAACTTGTGTGTCCAAACCCACCTAATTTATCACCAAATTCCAGTCAATGCTAGCAAATTTACCATACATTCATATATACTCATTGTATATCAAATACAGAAATATATATCTGTAGGAAAATGTTTGCTATGGTAGTGTAGTTAGAGAAGCATAAGCTAGTAAAAATAATGCTTTACACTTGTAACTTTACAGAATCATGTATAACACTGTGCTCCCATTTTTTCCTCAGGGGAGGAAAAACAGGAAGCTTATTAGCAAGGACTAAGAGAAGTAACAGAATAAGGAAAGGTAATGGTTGTTACAGATTGCAGAATACTTATCCAATACAATTAGAATACTAATACAGGTTCAAGTTCCAGTGTTCATTAATTAACCACAGTGCAAGAGATTTCTATAGCTGGCACAAAGCTGGAGTTTTGTGCTTTGGGATGATCCAAGAAATCCACCTGTGCTGAATGTGCCTTCAACATGATGGAAGTTTTAAAATATCTTAACATTTCTTTTAAATTGAGGCTTTTTTGAGGGGTAGAGTAGATGTATCTAAATCAATTACTATTGTCAGATGTTTTCTGTTCTGTTCAAGATCCATAGAAACCCTTCTTCCCACAAAACGACAACAACCACCACAACCAACCAACCAAAAAACCCCCAACAACCAACCAACCAAGCAATCCCCCCTGCAAACCTCACAACTTTTTCCTTTTAACTTTCAAGAAAAAGCTCATGGTTTGCTCACTGGAGAAACAAGGGGAAAACAGTTGTTTATTAGTGCTGCATGGGAGCCCCGGTGGTGTAGTGGTTAAGCATACGGCACAGTAATTGCCGGAGCCCGGGTTCGATCCCGGCCAGGCTGCTCCCCGGGCAGGCAGAGCTCGTTAGCCCTGCAAGGGGGCAATCTGCCTACGTCCTGAGGAGGAACTCACTGCCACNGCCTTCCCCGGATCTTCATACGCGAATGCTGGCCAGCAAAGCGAAGTGCTGCATGGTGGGTGGGATTATTTGCAGTACCTTCATTTTGACTAATAATGTTTCCAAAAAGCGAATTAAAAAGCAGTGGGCAGAGAACAATGCAGTATTTATGCCTTCATTCAGTGGATGCATTAATAGAGCACAGGAAGTCAAGGAACCCTGAAGCCACAGAGGTTATTTGATAACGCCACCTTTCATATTTGGGCACAGTCACAACATTGCCAGTAATGGCTGAAAGTTTTTAAGACCTGGCAACCTTCTCTGGCCTCCATGCGATAAATCTAGTTTCTGGTGAACAGATGAACAATGAAATGTTAGTGACAATTTGTCTAATTTTTCCACAATTAGACTGTCACAGGATTAATGTTTTAGAGGAGTTGTTCTCTCATGTTTAGAACTGATCCTCAAAAGAACATTATGGCATAGGGGAACATTCTGGATTGTGTTTGCTCTGTGGGAATTCAGAGTGCTTCAGATTTTAGGCTTGTTTTTTCTGTCTTAGGAAACTAAGTTACTGTATTTGGTGTCGACCTGTATGTGGTTAGTGAGTCTGTAAGTTTTCTCTTTTGGGAACACCTAACTTCACATGTCTTTACATGACAAGAAATTATTTTTGTCAAAAACAGAAGTTGTTTTGGGTCAGATACTGCACGTGCTACTCAAAAACACGTATGTGACTAGTGGCTCTATTGATTTGAATGATGTTACTTTTACTGTAAAGAACAGCTCAACTGTGAGTCTCCAATCCTGGTTTAATTCCAGCTAAGCTAAGAGAAGAGGTAACTTTGCCAGCTGTTCTATGATCCACCACTGGAGAGTACTTTACCCCATCCATTTGCTAGCGTAGCTACATGTGTAATTGCTCCCTAGCCAGGTTCTCTCTAAACAAACCAGGTTAGAAAAATCCTCCTTCTAAACATGTGCAAGTTAACTCTCACTATTCTGAGGGGAAAGAGCTGGGGAGCAATTATGCCACTAGCCTTGAAGAGCTGGGGCATTCAGCTTTTACACTGGTCCAGCTGTAGAAGATAGGACGTGATTACAACTTAGGGACCATAAGCTGACTCCTTGCAAATAGTGATTCAGTTTTGAGTAGCAGCTCAACACTTTTTCAACTCTTGTGATCAAATAGTGTAAAAGAGGAAAATATATATTGTCTTTACAGTACAAAGAAGGAAGCAGAGGCACAGAACAGAGCATTGGCAGAATTAGGAAAAATGATCTAGACCCAGGAGTTCCATCTTATCATCCCATGGAAAAAGTAGATTAGTCAGTAGCTTATAGGTAACATCTTAGCTGCCAGACTCTCTGGTGCCACTCACCGCTATGAGAAATTAAAAAAACAAAACACAGAATAAAGTCAAAACTAAAGCCAGCTGGAAGACTATGGATATTTTATAGGTCCAAAAGGAGACTAACTCACAAAATTTCCTATACTGGACTTTGGATGGGGAATCACTAATAATGAAAATCTTTTCCGTAGCAAAGTCGATGCTGAAAAATGATGAAATTCAAAATTAATAGATATCATTTTCTGCTTAGGGAAAATTGGTTTAGTCTTCCATTGCCGTGCTTGTTCTGTAGTACTAAAGCAACTGTTAAGCAAGAAGTCAGTTAAGAAGTTATGCTCGCAGAAGATATATATGGTCCAGGGCAGAGTCGGGAGGGACAGGCAGTTTTAGACATCATTCCAAAAACCCAAAATCCCATTAACTAAAACAAGTTCATTGAAATTATGAAATACATAGCAGTGTTTAAATAATTCTCTTCTGAGATTTTAAAAGAAAAACTGATTATATGCATAGTCAAACTACATGCTCACATATATTGATATATGTGTATCAGTGTATATATAACTGAGATTTTCAGTTATATTTGACAAACAGTTTCTCAAATTTTTGTAAAACAGCTGCTCTTGGTAGCATGGGTAATTTGGTTTCTGTCCTAGTTTACCACAACTAGTTTGTTCATGCATACTATTCTTACATCCAGATTAAATGAAGGTATTTGGGTAGAAGCCAAAAAAGAAACTTGAGCATCTTTAATAATATTGTTCTTAATTTCTTTTCTGTTCTTTCTCAAAGTAATCCCTTAGCCCTTCACCTTCTAAGCAGGTGAAATATTAACCAAATGCACAGATTGAAATTGCTTTACTGTTCCTAAAATTAAATATTGCCCACTATTGGTTTGTCTGTGGAGGATTTCAAAAAAGGATGGATTCTGTTGCTGTCTGACCTCTTTTAGAGTCTTATCTTTTTGCCTTTTAAGATCTTTGAACTTTTGCTGTAGAACCCAAGTGCAAGGGCTATTTCATTAAACAGCTTGTCAAACAGCCTGCGTTGCTTAAACATAAAGAACATTAGAAAGAAAACAAATAAACAGAAGCTCTGACATCAGCTTTTGCAAGGTAGACATGTTGTGTCAGGTTACTGTAGTGATGATATCATACTTTACGTTCAATATAGTTTGCTATCTATAATCGTGAGTCATGCAAAATTTCAGTGAGGCTTTTTTTTCCAAGTGCTGTCAGGTGATTTTACTGTTTTTGTCTTTCACAACAAGAACACCTTTAATGTGTTGATATGCTATAGTATTTGTTAAAGAAAATTAAGAGAAATAGTCAACTGAATTATGAAAAAAAAAGAAAAAAGTTGACTGTTGCAACCCAGCAAATGTTAATTGACAGTTACACATATGAATAATAAAATAGAAAATTTGTGTGTGAAGATTTTGTATTTATTTTATTGGTATTGCTTCTCATTCTTCATTGGTCTGTTTGCCAATACCTTAATTAATACCTTACACTCTTTTAGCTGTGGCCACTGGAAGATTTCCATGCCTTTTAAGAAGCAGTCCCTTAGTCTTTCCATGCTTCTATGAGTAGTATACTTTTTTATAAGAAAACTTGTAAAATTCATGTAGATAAAGGCTGAGAAGTTTATCTGGTAAAGATTTTAACAAAACCTAAGTACAACATAAGTCTTTCACATACAAGATTGTGTTTCCCATAGTAACTGCCACCCACATTTAATTACTTGATAATGAATAGAGTTACCCTTTTACAGATTACTTTATTCAGCTTTGTTGGATACAATTCTGTCTTGTGTTTTCTTCCTTGTAGCTATTGTTAACACATCATATGTGTTCTTTAATTCTGGTATTTTTCAACAGTGGACCTCAGAGCAACCAAGACTCAAAGCTGGGTGACATTTATCCAGACTTCTAGTGCTGTGGTAAACATGGGATTTAAGTGTCTCTTTTGTATGCGCTCTGCCTTTTTCTTGTTCTTTGTGCCTGTCTGTTCCTTCCTCCCTCTCTTTCCACGTCAACTGCCTTATTCTTTTGTCACTGCCTCCCTTTCCCTCCCCTCTTTTTTCTTGCTTATTTTTCCTTCTTCAGCTTCCCCTTAGTTTCACTTCCCCTCATTCGCTGATTTTGCCTCTTTAGCCCAAGAAGATGAAAAGGATCTGTTAGATGACTTGTCCATCTCCTGAGTGCTGTATTCCTCCCACGGCATCACTGTATGCTAATATTTGAACCTGGAAGAATTTCTCTTCTCCCTTGTGTATCAGTTAGTATGACTCCCCTACACTTCTGTGGAACAGAGATTCTCTTCTATGCCCCTTCCTCTTTTGTATACTTCTTAGCTGTTCTAATCTAGGCATGACTATTCTATCTTCACCCTAAACAGAGGGTGGAAAAATCTCAAATAAACCTTGAAACACTGAAAAGGGAGATAGAAAACAAATCAGAACTGCTGAGCCAGTGGGAAGCATTGTTGTGTGTTTGAGCAAAGCAATACTACTTGTTCTAGTGTGAAGTGCTTTCAGATTTTCTCTGTACTTGCAGTAACTTGTGTAACATCTTTCTGATGCTTTTGGTGCTGTATCTCTAATAGTAACACTACTGATCATACTAGTACTACATGAGGATATTTGTCATGACAGTTCACACTTTAACCAAGCAACAATAAAAATAAAGTCCAGAGAGTTTGATGACACTTCTGAATGCCACCAGGACAAGTTATGTAACAACAGATGTCTTAATATATGCAAAGATCACTGGGTTTTCCAGAATATGTGCAGCTGGAGAGCTGTGCTATTGCTGCTCTGTGTCTTGCATCTTGCAAGGGTAATGAAGCAGAGGGCTGTATAACCCTTGGTGATCAACAGCAGTATACATCGTGCTAGTTCCTAATGACTACTATGAAATAGTTAGTCTTTATAGCCATAGTGCTTCACATTGCTCAGAAATGTAAAGGTGGTCTTTTAATGGAAAACCTTTATGGATGTCAAAGTCAAAAAAAAAAAAAAAAAAGGGGGAGAGAGAGACTTTTCTGTGGGTGTGCTTGTCCTACCTGGAGTGTGTACTCACTATTTACAGTACTAGGGGTGAGAAGCTGTGATCCCACTGATGTACTTTTCCCACAGCTACTAGACTGCAGAGCATGGAAATGGCTGTTACTGAAGGTTTGTCAGGTGTGTGCCAGGACCATGTGTGCTTGCTTTTTAAAATGGAGCTGAAAATCTCTTCACCTGCCAAGGCTTGAGTTCATGATCCTGTGTCTCTCTTGTGATAGTTGATGAAATCACAAACACCCAAAGCAGAGTGAAGGATGAAGGAGGTGGGAGGAATAGTTCACTCCCTAGGCTGTTTTAGGTGTGAGTGATGCCATCAAGCATATCAGAAGAAACAGAGCCCTGAACTTGGGTCTTGGCAGGTAAGCCAGGGAGGAAAACTATTTCCAGCTTTCTTCCTTCAGAACGTCATTGAATTTCTATTAACCATTTATGATCACGAATCTTTTCCCTTGGAATATGCATGAGTGTGTGTATATATATGTGTATGTGTATGTGTGTATATGTGTATATGTATATTTATGTATATGTACATGCACTTTAACAATCTATAAATTGTATTTATATTTCTAATAGATTGTGATTGTATGTGTCTTTGACAAAAATCTCTGGTTTTGAGGTTGATTCTCTATGGATGAAAAGAGGGGAAGAAACAGCTTTCCTTGTAGCCTGGAAAATCACTTTTCTTTCTGACAATGCCATGTTGAAGCCTCTACCAGAACATATCCTGCACTATGTCAAAGAAATACGACCACTGAATTGAGAACAGGATTTGGGGTTACTGTTCACCTCAATTTTCTTGTGATAAATGCAGTGACCTGTTATAAAATAAAGAAAAAAAGGGCATAAAGCTATTGATTGAAGGGAAATATGTGTGTGCCTGTGGAGGGGAGTGGGTTGTGCCAAGAATCCAAGGAATTAACATCATTCTTCTCACAAAAAGTCGCTCAGAGATTAGAACTTCTGCTTTTTATAGACTACTCTCTTTGCAGAGAACCTTGGGCTGAATTCAGATCATGGTCCTGGATATTAACCATTCAGCTACACATCAATGGAGATTAACTCAATTAGAGTACGGAGTCCAGACCATGACATTTAAATGGATTTAAGACTTTTTTTCCAGTTTAGAAGCCTCTTGCTTTGAGTTTAAGTATGGTTTTGATTGTCTGTGTGTCAGCTCTGACTTCAGGCACTTATGAAATTTAGGTCCACAGACACTTAGGAATCAAGAAGGGCCACAGAGAATCAAACTTGTCATCTGTCCAGCATCAGTTGATTTACTGCTTTTCTTGAAGTCCAAGGGATCTCAAGGGGACTTTTTTTCCCTTGCAGCACTGATCTTTCAGTGAGGTGCTAGTGCCTGTCCTGAGCAATAACAAGGAATAGCAGTGATGTGTGAGTGACTCTTATTAGGAGGGGTAAATGTCATTAACACTTACTGTTGCCTTCTAGGCAGTAAGAGGACAGCATTGAATGTAGACAGACAAACCCCTTTTACTTATCAAGGTACATTTTCATTCTAATGAAGATGAACTCCTATACTTTAATTAAGAAATTTACTTTTCTTTCCTGTGTTGAAACATCTTCTCTGATTTGCCTGTCATTTTGCACTGTGTTCTAGAATTTTGAATACTTAACTTGAAGCCAGGAAGTATGTATTATACTACTGGCTCTAATATATTAACTTGCTGCACGAGTCCTTTTTGCCTCAGCTTGATTTTTTTCTCCTCCCCCACAGCTTTAACAAAATGTTCTAATCATCCCCATTTTTACTTGGATGTTGTTAATTAATGTTTATGAAGTGCTTTGAGATCTTCTGAAAAAATAGAATGTGTTATTATGATCATTCTTTAGTAAAATTCTGAAATATCACCACCACTGTAACAGTAATATCAGTAAATATTTTTTTAATAATCTTTTCAGCAAATAGAAAAGAAAGATTTTGTTTCATTAATTCATTTTTGCATTTCATCGTAGGGTAAAATATGTCTTTGTCTATCCAGTCTTGGTGGATTCTTCATGATGAATTTTGCCAGAATTGCACCCTGAAGTCTTGTATTCCATCTACTGGAAAGGGTGTGGAAAAAGGGTGTGACTGGCAGTTGTCCACACAGAAGGAAGTCACTTGTAGGACAAATATATTTTTAAGTCTGCTGGCCCAGCGTATGTCAGCTTGCTGGATTTGTTTGTATCTGTATAACTTGAGTAGCGATGTAGATATGGTAGCAGAATTAACATAATTACATTTTTATCCATGCATTCTGGATATTAGGTGTCTTTAAATTGAGTCCAAGTTGACATATGATGCTAACAAACAGGAATGGAAGAAATAAGGCCACTCATCAGGTTGCTTTCAATGTAGCTTGTGTTGCAGCAGGCTTTCCATTAAAAGCTTTCAGACTATTTGGAAGTACCTAGGGCAGTGGGGCAGTGCCTGGGAAAACTTGCTCGGTTCATGCTGAGTATGTAATGTTGTGATCCACCGAAATGCTTTTGTCCAACCCATGTATTTTAGAAAGGATTTCATAAAATAAAATTAAATTTGAGATTAAAGAATTTAACTAGTACTAATTTAGTTGCTTTCCACGTGGGGGCTGGTTTCCTCTTGATAGGAGCATTTCAAACAGTACCATAGGATGCAAAACAGAGCTCTTCTCTCTCTTGTAGGCTCATAGAGTTGTGAGGTAATAGACATGCATTTTCTGCCACAGCTGGAGGCAGAGATATGTTTCTTGATAGAAAAAGAGCAAGGAATTAATAATGCCTGTAGCAGATTCCAAACACAATTGTGGTTGTTGTGAGGCTGCAGGAAAGGTGGATGATAAGGAATGCAAGAAGCTCTTCTGGGACAACTGACCAGCAGATGTGGGGTTGTCCAGAGATAGAAGGGCAGCTGATAATAATGTTCATGCCATCTCAGACCTAGTCACTTCCAGTCTTCATTTGGAGGCTGTGGCCCAAGAAGCCTGTGTCCCTTCAGCCACATATGGCTAGAAAATTGGTTGTACAGGATGAGTCAAATATGAATCTTGAAAGAGTGTCTCATAATACCTCATTGTATATATTTTCAAAGCCTTGAACTTGGTGCATTATGAAGTGTACAGTCATAATATCCAGCCACCCTGGATATATGTCAAATTGCTAATTTTGTTGCTGTGTTATAGTGCAGCATTATTGCATGTGGTAGTAATACTGCCCTGTAGCAATTATGAAGTGGAAGTTTGCTCTGGTATTTGGAAAGATATCTGGATATCTGTTCCTCTTCATTGTGTCATGGAAACATTTTAACATAAGTAACCTGAACTGTTCACTTTTTATGGTTACTAAAAAAAAAAAAATTTTTTTTCAAAAGTTTTTTTAGTTTCTTTGGTTTGTTTTTTTTTTGGTGAATACTAACCTGCAGGATGAAATAGTTCAATGAAAATATAGTATCTTAGCATAGAACTGCTTATTGTATCAATATTGAGATTCATTTGGAGCAGGAGGGAAGTGTCCATGCAATGGTAAGTTTTATAGACTTTGAAGCACATTTGAAGAATTTTGTCAATCCAGTTTGAGGTGCTTCAGAAGTTCTTCAGCCTGAAAATTCAAAATGAAATTATACATATACTCCCATGCCTGAATAGTAACTTCAGTAACACAGTAAAAATTTCCAGTAGTAGTCACATCAGTCTTTATATGTGTGTCTGTAAGGCTTTTCCACCACCTGTCTGCTTTATGCTCTGGTAGTCTGTAAGTCCTTTACTAAGCTACCCATTTTCACTTCAGCAGAGTGTTTACCCTCAGTTCCTACAAGATAATTGTTTTGAAATTTCTGCAGCTGCTGCACTGTAGACAGTCCTTCTTTGTTTGTTTGTTTGTTTGCTTTTATCTATCTGTTCAAATCAACAGAACTCATATAACAATACTTTTAATAACTATTTTGAGGTTAGTTCAAGAGATGGGAAGGAAAGTCCTAAAAAACTATGAAGTCTCTGAATGTTTTGTGTGCATGGCCAGGTAGTAGAGAGAGATACTGGAGAAGAAGCAACACATCCCTTTTGAGGCACCAAAGAAACTGTAGTAGACGAACAGGGAGGAAAGAAATTATAAAGATGCAAACCAAAAGACTTCTCCGCTTATTGTAGAGATATAAAGCTGTAGGGAACCAAGCTTAATTTTTTACCCAGAGAATTGCTCAGACACTGTCAGAAAGTGGTTGCTGATTTAGCAAGGTGCATAAGAACCTACCTAACTTATACAATTAGTACCCTTGACATCTACAATGTTCTAGTCACATGTTTAACGTTAAGCATTTGCTTGTGTATTTTTTCTGAATAGGGGTCTCAGTGAATGTAAGTCAGCTGAGGTCACAAAACAGTTTTCTTCCTATAAGCACTACCATTTTCTTGAAAAGAAGTGAATAGTGGGTTGTAAGAAGAGTACAAGAAATTATTTTTCAATTAAAAATGGTGGACTTCTAAAGATTTCTTCTTTATTGTTAATGTTTTTCACTGGAATAGACTCCATTTATTTCTGCACAAACCAGTATCACATCTCTCAAAAGCAAGCTGTGGATTGTTTATGGACTGTTATACAAATGTAGACTCGCTAATAAAGCAGATTCTCACCATGAGGTCTCCAAATCAGTTTTGTCATTTTCCATGATGACCAGAGCCACCCTAAAGTAAGATCTGCACTTCTTTAGTCCAGGTTGCTTTTTCTTTCTTTCTCCAAGCCAGAGCTTTGTGGGGTAGGTGGAAAAAATAATTGGTGAGTACAAGGTCCTTTCCCACCCTGGCATCACCTCCCTGGTATTTGTTGATCAGCTATGGATAGCTGCTGCATCCCCAGTTCCTTTCCCTCTAGCTAGGTGGCTGCAGGCCTCCCAGAACACAGCTCTTTGACTCTGGCTACACAGGGAGCCAAGACTTTGACCAGCCTGCTCACCTGATTACATAGTATGTACAAATTAAGGTGTGAACTTCTGTTCCCTTTGAAACATACAGACATAATTTACCAAATACGTTCTGTGAAAAAGAGGAGGAGGCTTGCAAAAATGGTTGAAGTACTTGTTAATACATGACCAGCTGGAGTAATATGAGGAACACAGTACATCTGGAACCAAATACAGGGAAGGGAAAAGTCCTTCAGTGTTACATTTCCAACAAACTTTGGCATGTTTAGAAACCAGCTCTCCTTCCTAGTATCCTGGCTTTTTATTTCTATTGGCAGCTTGTCCTTTGTGTCACTCAAGAACTTACAATGAATACATAAAAACCAATTAGTACTGCATTTTTTTGGAGGATTAAAAGGAGGCCTGCTTTGGTGGATGGACTTGGTGTGTGAAGCTGAGAAAAATACAATGTTCTGTATAATCCTTAGAGCACTAATTTTGACCCAATTACATGGTAAGTAATGTAGACTGATAAAAAATAAACACACTCATGGTGTTGCACCATATGCTTTATAGCAATTTTTGTGACTTTGTTCATTTGTTTGTTTATTTTGAAAGGTAGCCAACAAAATTCTGAAGTTATTCTTTTTGCAATTACAGTTTTTAAAAATAAGTTGCAATTTTACTTTTTGGGCATGATAGCAACAGGCACTGATATCTCCATGCAAACTTGGATATCAAAACACATGGTTCTAAATTAATGAAATTAAAGAAATTGATATTTCAATTTACATCTATGAATACAAGAAAGAAAATTCACATTTACAGGCAAACTGCTTGTAACCAATGGAAAAACTTGTGCAGTAAGGCACTGTTTAATTGAAATGTAGAGATCAAAACTAAGCTCACCTTGCTCACTGTAAATTCCACGCTTTTTGACAGTAAAGCAGAAGGAATTAACTTTTCAAATTTCACTCTGTGAAATTTGACTTACGTTTCCTATGCCTTTAGACCATTCCTCTACCATGTGAATTTTAAGCATAAAGAAACCTAAAAGTAGGATGGAAGGGAAACAAGGATTTAATCAATATCTGGGGATATCAATGTAGTATTTTCAGAAGGATACTAATGCCAAATTCAACTTATGTTCAGTTCCTGAATCTCTTACTAAACCTTTAAAAATGATGTTGTGTTTCTTTTATGCCCAAAAATTGTGTGATAAGCAGTTTCCACAAAGAATAGTATTTAATAAAAATGCCTTAATGATCAATTGTTAAGATTAAATGTAGCTGTCTCACTTGCTTTGACTATATATTTAAGTATTGATTCACGGTGTGAGAAGTTCAGACACTGAGGAATCATAGTAGCTTTCCATAAGAACCAGAGTGATACAGAAAAAGGGAAATATTAAAATATTATGAATATCAGAAAGCAGGTAATGAGTAAACTTGATATCCACCCTCAACACACACATGCAGAGGACTATTTGCCTTTTAGAGATGTTCACTTTGGAATGCCAAAGCTGAAAAATTTGGACTAAATCTTGAAAACAGTTACAATGCTGAATCAGTTTCTGCCATTATATTTTAAAGCATTAGAAGCTTTTTGAAGTGTGAACCTTTTCTAGCTCACATATCTCCAGAGCATGCAAGAGCACAGTGTCCCTATGGCATAGAAATGAGAAGAGGCAGTAACCACAGATATAAACAGTTTTCTCCCTCCACCTTGGAGAAACCCAGCTGCTGCTGACCAGCCTTCTTTTTTTCTTACCATTTTGCAATCTGTGTGAGACTCTGTATCAAGAAAAACTGAATTTTAAGCTTAAGCATTTAGTTTGTTAATGCTTTTCCTCATCCCTTTGTTTTTTGGTTGTTTTCTTTTTGTTTGGTTTTGTTTGGGCTTTTTGGATTTTTTTTTTTTTTTAAGATTCGTCATTTAGCACATTTTTTACAGGTAAAAGGTGTCTATGGTCAGATATCTAGCGGACAATTTCCAGCCTGTGCTTTGTGCAAACCTGGAAGTCAGTGAATCACCTGCTTATTGTCTTGGCACCTGTCTAGTCTTGCAGGTATTTAACTGCTCTAACACATTAAAAGACCACAAAAAAAGCCATCAAATTATTTCTTAGGCTTTTTTCTTTTATGTAAGCAGTTACTGCAGAGAAGTAGCTTTGCAGTGGAGTAGGAAAGGACTCAAAACCAGTTTTCTTTTATGATTATGTTCACATTATGAAAACATTTCCAAAATCCTGAGCGAGGGGAGGAGGGGTGTCTCTGTGTTTGGGGTTTTTTGGGTGTTTTGGGGTTTTATTTAGTTTGTATTACCCTGCTTCTCTCGGTACAGGATTGTACAAGAGAAATAGATTAGAAATATTTTTGTTGAGGCCACTCATAATACACTCAGTACTACAATGCTTCATTCCTTTGGGAAAAAACTAGGTGACTATATTATTGTAGGTATTGTAAAACATTATATTATAATCTTAACAATGTGGCTTTCAAACTTGGGAGGGGGCCGGAGATAGAAGAAATTATCTCCACAATAGAAATATATTACTTCTCATTTCAAAAGAAAACTTCTTTGAAAATATTTCTTTTGCTTATTATATTTCCCCCCCATTTATTCGTGTCAGTACAGGACGTATTCAGCATCTGTTCTCTTCCAAAAGCCCTCAGGAAAAATTAAAAAGCTGTTCTTGCAAATTCATCATTATTATTAAGAACCATATTTCACCTCATGGTTATCTCAGCTCTTCTCTCGCTCATATCTGCAGTCCATGATGACACTGCCTACTTGAGCAAGGCTTCGTTCCAGCCCCGTGTCGTCTCTCCCACCTTAATTTGTACCGATGCATTGCAGTTTGGTGACAGGCAGTTGTTCGTGCTTGAATAACCCAAGATTTGAATTCTACAGTTTGTGGCATCCATGTAATGCTTAGCAGTGGGTACAGCTGTTAACTATTCGCTTATAAATAATCTCTTTCCCCTCTCAACCTGTCTCCCAGGTAGTGTACCTGTCACCATTAATAACTCATCGGTAGCTCCCCAGTGATTTGGCCCATCACTTGTCATTCACAGTGGAGCACTGCTCAGACCTGCTATTGAAGCTCACATAAGCTCCTTCAGCTATTCACTCATCCCAGCAGCTGTGCTGTTTCATACTCCTGACTGGCGGGAAATTGAGCTGATGGTTCCAGTGCGAGGCAGCTCAATTGTCCCCTCTCGTCGCTGACTGTGCGCCAGGCCTTGCCTTTGGGAAGTGTAATGTTATCTGCTGCAGACAGTGAGACACCTTACAAACTGTCTCAAGTCGGGTCTCACTCAGTGAGACTAACCCTGGAGTTAGTTTGAACCATTTTATGTAGTAATTATGTACACACATCTATGGAATGCTAAAAAATTTGTCTTTCTCTTTATTTTTGCTGTGGTAGTACCCTCAGTGATGACAATCCACCAGAAATCTGTACAAAGTGACAACTGCAGCTCTGTATCAGCTACCAATATAGGGGAAGGGGAGGGAAGATAAAAGTGACTTTGGTTACCACCTTGTTATAAAAGGTTACATTTTTAGTCAATTACTCCGCATAACAGAAGACTAAGCCCTTCTCTTTGAGAATAATATGCTTCCTTTCCTAAGAAGCTCTGACTGGGAACTTACTGTTACCTGATCCTCTTGCTTAGAAGGAACTTACTGTAAGCATGGTGCAGTCTGTGAACGGGAAATCATTAGGGTCAAGGCAAAAAAATTCAGGTCCCATGAACAAGGGTAGTGCTTTGGAGAGGTGCTCTGAAATGATACATAGGTAGTTGCAACACTACTTTTGTAGCTGCTGGATAAAGACAATTTCTGCTTTACTTACTGCCTAAGCAGAAACAGGGGCAAAGCAACTTGCCCAGTTTAACAGCTGTATTTGCGTTAATATGGTGCTGTTTGGAATGGTGAGCTTGAATTATTTGCTAATGTAAAGTTACTCGCAAGACTATTTGCCATAGGCAGGGACATCTTCCACTCAAACAGGTTTCCCAGGGCCTGATCCAACCTCGTCTTATAATAAATCAGTAAAAATCAGAATTTTTCTGCAGGAGTGGCACTTCAGGAATGCCTTGAGCAAGGCATTATAGTGCCTGTACTGAGTTTGTTTGGGTGGTGATTAAATGACAACTCTTAGAGAGAGGTATCCTGTGCAAAGAGACTTGAAAGTGGAATACACCTTTCAAACTCTTTGTAGTAGTCTAAACCACTGATTGTATGGAGGCACATTATTAATTGATGAGCACCACTGATTCTTCACATGTGTACTTAAGACTTTTCATCTAGGTTACAAATTGGGTAATAATTTCCAGTGAGGAACACTAAGTTAGCAGAATTAACTTCCCTGAAGTAACACTTCAGTGAGGTGAACCAGCAGTGGAATATTTGACCCCTAGTTATGGGATCTTGTAATAGTCATTATCCTACTAGGTAAACTAGATTGCTGACTTTATTGGTTTAGGTGCAAAGCCCACTGAAGTCACTGGGAGCAATTCCACTGCAGGCAGGGAATCTCCACTGAAGGCAGGTAGAACTTCAGACTTTATTTGAGGATGAAATGCAGACAGTGTGTTGAAGTGATCCTGGCCAAGTATGAAAGGGTAATTTCACCTTGTGAAGAACTGGCATGGAACTGCCTTCTGGGCATCAATATACTGGACTGTTCCACTCTCATGGGGTTGCTGGTTGGAAGCCTTTCTTTTTGTTGAAATAAAAGCTTCTTCCTCACAATTAATTATTAAGTGTTCCAGGGCTCTATTATATATTTATACGTTCTTGAGAGCTCTTCTCTTACATGTGTTCTCTCTCATTGGTTTTATAATGTCGTTCTGATAGCTGTTCACTCGCTTCATTTCTTTCTGTCAGCTTGTGGTCCTGTCACACAAAAGAGAAGGATGCTGTATTGCAGAGGGAATCATGAGACCAACAACGGCTAGAGGCATTGTAGATAAATGGAACACTACTTCTTATTCTAATAAAATAAAATTCTATATTGATTTGGAATATTTAGGTTCCACTTCAATTTTATAGATATTTTACCTTACTGCAGACCAGCTATCCTGTGTTGTTTAGTGGATCTCTTTAGGTACAAAATGTCTTCCTAAGCTTTTGGCTCCAGTTGTTTTTTGGCAAGGAGAAAAATATCTGTCTCTAATTTTATTACCAATGGATTTTATTTTTTACCTTTCTCTCTGTCTCACCTTTATTTTTTCTTACACCTCTGTTGGTGTGAGGAATCATTCCTCAAAGAAATTTTTGCATGTCCACAAACACACATGCAATTACATTGACTCACAGTCTTCCCTATCGCTTCAGGAGCTGCTCTCAAAAAGCACTCAGGCATCATTTCTCAGACTGTAATGCATGTTACTGGTTTGCTCTATTGCTCTCTCTTCTTGGTTTGAAGCACTTGCTTTCTGCTGGCCACAGTGGGGTTAAAAAAAAAAAAAAAAGTTAGTGGTTTGGCACTTTTCAGCTGCTTCTCAGGAGAATATAAAGTGCTAGTGGATCAGGTCCAAACCAGTGGATGTTTAAGAGAAGGAGGAAAAAAAACCTAACTGAAGAGCAACATTCTTGTGTGACTTCATTACCTTCTGTTGTGTTAAAAAAAATTGTTTTGCTTTACAGTTTTAAACACGCAAAAAAAAAGTTAGAAACACCAAATGACCTCCAGGCCCATTGGCTCTCCAGACTCAGTTTATCAAGTCTCCTCCACCTTTTTGCCTGTAAAAATCCAGAGTGAAGTGTGAAAAGCATCAGAAAGTCTCATTTGTGCCAGTGCAGCCTTTTAGTCGCTTGCCAGCACCTTCATTTCTTCATATGTTTCTAGCTAAGGTCTAACATGGAACAAAAACCCGACAGCAATAGAGACCAGATGCCGGTATTTCTTCTCTGTCACTTGGCTGCTGAGCAGATGGAATTTATATCAATCGGGCATGCTAGGAGGAAGAGGCCGTGGCAGCCAACATGTGGAACTGGGGCTGAGTGACATTTTTGCTAATGTTTTGTCCTTGTAGAACATTATGCTTCCTCTTTGCTTATGAGCTGTGGTTTTCCTGACTCAGACGAGGTTCCAAGCCCAGCTGGAATGGTTGTCTGCCCACCACCCCCCTTTTAAGGGAGTGCTGGGAGCGATGGAGGAGTAGTGGGGCCCTGCACAATGGAGCTCTTTATAAAAATACCTGACATCTGCATGCAATGCACCAAATCATCTTAGCTGAGCACAGAAATTCACTGGGCATTACCAGTCACTTTTTATCTGTTTTTGTATGCTTGTTTGATTTATATAATGAGTGAATGCCTCTGGCAAAGGAGGACTTTGAGCATGTTACTGGACAGGAGCAGTTTTCCAAGAGGTATTGTCATACATGGTCTCAGAATAAGAGTATTAAAGGAGAAAAAAAAAAGACAGAGAGAAAAAAAATAAAGAAAACCAAGCTTTTCCTTTCTGTTTTCAATCACCTCTTGTAAGAAAATACCCAAAAAGCAAAACCTTGAGAAAACTTTATAAAGCATAAACTACTCCAGTACCCACTTGGTGAGGCCATTTTGCAAGCAGGGATTGTGTACTGCAAAAGCCATAGAATGAATGTGGGCACTGAAGTTTTGGAAAGTGATATGATATGTATGCACAAAAATTAAGTTCCCAATGAGGCTTCCAAAATCAGTGAAGAAACAAAGCAACAGGGGGCAGTTTGTTTCAAAAGCAGGAAAAACAAAAAAGTTGTGGAGGGCTTGCCACAGTGTTGTGGTTTCTGTTCTAGCTCTGAAACTCTTCCTCCTCTACATGAACAGTGTCAGTATTAGTACAGAGCTTCTTGTGAGTAAGGATCTGCACAAATCAGACTTTAGTGTCAGGAATTTATTGTGCCCAAGTTAAATGTTTTATAATAACTCGTGCAATTAATTCTAAATCAGGTTTAGATTTGCATCTCATAAAAGAAAAATAAATTAAAGGATTTGAGCATTTTAATTTGACAGAATTTGTTGCAAATCTTTAAAGCAGGAGCGGTGCAGGAAACATGAGATTTTGAATCCCTGAAGACTTCTGTTTGACCTGCATGTCTCATCCTAAACTCTCCAGCCAGCCAGCCTCCCCTCATCTGAGAATGCCATTGTAGCTTGTCAATTTCTCTTCTGATTCATCTGGAGGGGTCATTAGAGAGTTGGTGTGAGGTGGAACCTCCTCTGTCATGGTGTGAGTGAGCTGTCTGAAGGCAGCTTTGGACTGGTTTAGAAATGAAGGGCTGAAGGCATCTTTGAACTGCAGCCTTGTAAGTGCTATAAAGCGTTTGCTTTCTGATTGAACTGCTATCTCATCCTGGAATTTTGCACAGGTCTGGTGTTTTGCATACCAGCCCTACCAGTTACATGGAATCTAAGATACTTAGCAAATCAAGTCAGGTAAAAAGTCATCATGTTCTACATTTTTGGTGAATATGAATTAAAATAGCTTCCTTTTATACAGCAATGTGGCAATGTGCTGTATTTTGTAATAGAGCACTAAAGCAAGGTTCTGGTAAGATGAACTGAATATTGGTGCAGTCAATGCAACAGGTGGAGGCCACATGCATTTTAGGCACAGTCATATGATATTTCACCTGTCATCAGCTCAGCTTATATTCATTGTAGTATAAGCATGAAAACCACCACCTAGAACCAAACTTTTTTTTTCTTTTCCTTCTCTTGAATGGCAGTCCTCTTTATCTAGTCAAACTAGGATCATAATGGATACCTATCCATTTGTGACCAGGAAAGTGTTTGGCTTTTTTTTTTTCTTTTTTTGGTCTTCTTTAGTTGTTCCATGCAAGAACATGTAATCAATAAAACACTTTTAAATCTGATCTGTAAAATGAGGCTGGAAGAAATATATCACAGAATTGTCTTAAGCTTTTTGTTGGGGAAATGCTTCTGATGAGTAACATTTCCATAATGATTTTGTCACATTAAAATATGGAAGCCAAAAAAATATTCCTTGCAGTAAAAGCATATTAATGGTTAGAATGATTTCGCATTATTTTTCTCCTGTGATGTTTGAATGTCATGTAAGAATAGAGAAAAAGGAGGAATTTTTTGATAGACTTTGCCAGTAAGCTTAGAATTATTCAGTTGCAGTAGGGGAGCAGAGTGGATGGATAGCTCTGATTTTTCCTTGAAGAACTGGATGCACGTTTTGACTCTCACCTCCTGAACTCTTACAAATACAGAGGTAAACAACTGCCACTGCAGTAAAATCCATAGTTCTTCACAAGGCTTGAGGAAATACTTTTTTTTTCTTTTTTTAAAATCAATTAACCTGAGTTTATGACAGTATGTTAGTAACAGCTTTCTGGTACTGATTTCAATTCTTTCTGGTTGAAAAGAAGAGATTAGTGCACAAGGAAGTAAGACAGATTTGTGTCTCTTCCTCACATTCTTTTAAATGTCACTAGGGCTGCAGATCTTGGCTATTATTTAATTGTATTTTGCTTACATACAGTATAAGAGAAAAATTGCCATATAGGGGTATGTAAATTGCTGATGTTTCATAACCCAGCTGAATTAGCCTCCTTCTCCTTCACATACACACGAACACACGTACCACTGTAGAGCAGTACATAAACTTCATAAATCTAAATCTTATCTGAATCTGCAGCATTTGAGAGAATTGCAGGGAAGACTGTCAGCACAAACAGCCTGTAAAACTTCATATAGATTTGGAATACAGCTCCCAGATTTTCCAGCCGTGACATGGTGGTTCAATTTACACTCACTCCTAAGCTCTGTGGTTTGTATACAAGATGTCACATCTCTGCTTTAGCTGTGTCAGGATGGCTCTGATCAGTTTGAGCCAGAGCAACAAACAGTGCATATTAATACCAAAGGTAATGGAGTTGTCTTTAGTTTTCTCGTTAGGGAACGGCTGCTAGTATTGTTTTTGATTCTGAGAAAATATAACCTGGCCTTTTTATCTGGATGAGAAAGTAAACCTTGTGGGTAATATGAAATCATGAAAAAGAACATTTTAGAAAAACATCCAGAAAGGCAAAAAACATGTTTGAGTATCCCTAAATGACTATTTGCAGTTGCTGCTGTGCCAGCTGTTAATTTTCATGTAAAAATGCTAGATATTTAGATTTGCAAATGGAGGCAAATTCTGGAGATGCATTTTTAGAGACTTTTTCAAAGTTAATTCTAAATTTTTATTTTTGCACCAAGCAAATAAATGTGTCTAGGATGCCATTTTCTTCATATAACCTTGGAAAGAGCACCATTATTAATTGTAATGCTCCGTTGCTGTGAATAATGAAAAGAAAATTAGACTGTATATTGTGTTAGGATTGTTCAAATGAAGCCCTTTATCTGTGTTAGTATAGATGGCATAGCATAAGGAAATAGTAGCATGAATGTGTCAGAGAACAAAAGTTAACAGTTTTCCCAGATTTTTAGCAAATGGTATATGCAGCACTCTGTGTCTAGAAAGAAATCAATGCAAGAAAAGCAGTGTAATTTTTCTATTGAGAAATCCAAGCAGTATGAAAATAAATAGGGCATTTGTATATTTCATGACCATACATGAAACAGAGGGGCAGTGCAAAAAAACTCTACAATAAATAATAAGCTTTTTGCACTGGATTCACAATTCTCTTTGTAACCTGGCTGGGTAAAAAAATATTAAAAATCATGCTCACAGTGTTGAATATTTAACAGAAATTTGTGGCAGAGGACTGTAAAATACAGAAGAGCTCTTGTATTTACCAGGCCACCCCGAAAGGCAGGAGGGCATAAGGCACTTATAAACAGTGGCAGAGCACAAGCAATGTTGTCTTTGAAAAGTTTCATTTTTCCCTTGAATCAGCTACAGTCTCTTACTTGAGGTCACCACAGTTTGCAATCTTTGGCAGAAGGCTTCTTCCATTTTTGGTAGTGGCAGTCTGAATTTTTTGGAAGTGTTTTCTTCTCAAACTGCCATTATCTTCCAAACCTGTTTCATGTTATCATTGTCAGATGCTTCTTCCCTGAGTTTCTGAGAACAAAATGTTGTGTTTTCCTGGGACTGGGTTGTGGGGTTTTTTAAGCTTGGAATTGAGAGTCATATGGTTATGATTTGAGAATGTCAAGCCCGATTTTTTTTTAAAGCAGTACCTTTCTCTCTGGGCAGTGAACTCACTGCGGAAACATCAAAGGGAATGTGTGCTGTTGGATCAAGGTGAATTTTTTTTTCCTCGACCACATCATTGCCAGCTGTGGTGTTTATGATTAGAGGCAGGCGTTCCAGACACCTCTGAGTCCTTGCTAAGCGTCAGATCTTTTACGGGATCCATCCCAGCTGAGTGACACTAAACAGACAGCCGGGGGGAGTTGGTGGGATAGAGCAACAGAGGAGGGGGCCTTTGGTACTCAGTGCACTCGCCAGCCAAGCTTATAACAAACTCAGCTAATGCTAGGCTTTAGGCTGCCTAGAGGCCCTGCATTATGCCTTTCAGAACTGCTTTCATTAGCAGAGGGGATGACTAGAGCCCAGCAAATGCTGTCATTGATCCTCTCACACTGAGTGCATGGACGTGCAACATTCAGGTCACAGCCTACTCAGCTTTGAAGCAGCTCCATTTCACACTCCTGACAGCCACATACTGCCGACATGCCAGAGCTGACACAATTCCCTCTCCGATCTGATTCTTTGCTCCGTGCAGCTAACTGCACTGAATTCCCCACGGACACTCCTTCCACTAGAAATATTAACACTTGTTTACTGGTCCTGTTGACATAAGAAATCCGCAAATAGCTAGCGTTTCTGATAGAGGTACTCCATTTCATGCATTCTTGGTTTTGCTGCTCCTTACGAGACACTTCTAGAGAGTATTTTAACTGTGTCAGTGCTAAATTGTCTCTCTGAGCAGAAAACAGGCTGCAAAATCTTCCTCAAACAAAAGTTAGAAACCCGGATTAGATCCAGAGTACCTACGTTAAATACTTGGCTCTTAATTGGAACTTTATAGAGGAAAGGAAGTTTCAAATCCAGCAATTAGCACAGAAGTCAGCTGGCTTGTAGCTGAGGTCGTGGTGTGGAAGCAGCTATTGTATATAGTACCTTGGAGGCCATCCAGAATAAAGGTCACATAATAAAGGTGCTGGTTAGAGCAAAATCTAAAAGAAAATTGTAAATCAGTCAAATGCCACTGTAACAGAAATTCAAGACAGTACATTTTGCTGAAATTTCTGAATCTTTTCCACTGCTGTTGTAGCAGATTTTAAGAAGTCCACTTAAAAAAAGATTAAAAATTCTGACATTTTCTTTTAATATTCCTGAGCTTGTGCTGAAGCAGTGGACATCCAAATCAGTACAGAGGAACTCAATTACTTTGTGGCATATAGTAGGAGTCAAGTCAGCCATCTCAGTGTAAAAATTTTTTGATTTTGTTTTGAGTCAGAATAAACAATAGTAGCTGTTCCAGTGTGAAAGAGAAGAGTTCCTGAAATCAATTAAGTTCCATTAATCACTGCAAGATGAGAATCAAGCTTATTTGGCCACATGGTGAGGTAGTTAGGGTTTACACATGACTTTTTTTTCAGTCTTTCCTAATGGTGGTAAGTGACCCTCAAAAAAGTTAGACGCTTCGATTCAGAAAAAAGTTTCCTGCAGTGAATTAAAGGTTTTCAACCTTTTTCTTTCTTACTTTTTTTTTTTTTTTTCCTTTATTTTAAATCAACACAGAAAACTTGACTTGGGAAAACAAAGTCTTGATTATAAAATTGTGATTGTTTTCAAAACTGAAAACCTTGGAGCTCTATTTTAAAAATACTTACAGGTGGCTTCTGCAGTCCAGCCAAGTCTGGACCTAATGAGTCAACTACTTCTTTACAAGATCTTCAGCCCAACATATGAAATTGAAAAAAAATGTGATTCTGGGGGCCATGACACCATTTCCCTGATGATTTCCCACTGCCACTTTTTAGCCTTTTTTCTTTTCTGGAATTCTTTGATTAGCTCCCGTCACTAACTTGGCTCTTTTCAGTCTCTGGTAAAGTTTTTCTGTATTTTATCCGCTTATTTCCTGTAATCATCAACCTGCATAGTTCATTTTTCTTGCTTTACCACTGTATTTTTTTTTCTTTTTTAATTTTTTTTTCTTTTAATGATACTATCCTGTGAAGTACATTGAAAAAAGGTTTTTATCTTGTTGGTCTACCTTCCTTCCTAAAGGAATAAGAAGAGAATAAGTGAACAGGGTGCAGTTCTTTTACTTGACACCGTACATCCTATCTTGTTTTAGTAATTTCTGCAACAATCTAGAAACAGCAACCTGGAGGTGCTGGCAACTTTTTCACTGACAGGGAGCATTGGTTGGGATGCTTGGAACTACATTTGGTAAGGAGCTGAGCTGTCAAGTGACCCACATATAAAACCCGAAGAAGTGAAATGGTTTTATTGATTAACTAATCTTTCAATTCAAGTCAAGAGTGTCAACCGCCTGTCCAGTGTAATTATTCAGTAAAAAGGGGTAGGGAGAGCAAAGGAGGGAAATGGAAATAGTAATTGGTTGTGCAATTTGCATTATTTTATGATATGATTTGCACCTCTCTGATGCACTGGCAGCCCTGAGTCCCTTTGCAGAAGAGTCTGTAGTTTTATTTATTTTCACAGTTCGTTATGTGTATGGAGAACTACAGGAGTGCAAGACTAAATTTAGTAATTCTTCAATAGAATAAGTTTTCAGTAGGACATACAAGTTTGTTAAGACTGAGTGAAAACTTTAGTGAAAATATTCAATTTTTACTCAGACTTGGGTCAAGACTCCTCAGCAAGCCTTGAAAAGGAGTTAAATATATTCATAGATGCCTGTTAGCCAAAATTCCTTTTCCTCTTAAGAATTAAAGATCTTCTTCTGCCTAAGGAGAACCGCAGACTTGAATCTGCATTGTTTTTACCGCCATTATTTTGGACATTCAAAGATGTTTCTTCAATAGTTTCATCTGCAGTTATTGCTTTTGGAAAAGAAGAAGAGGGTTTAGAGGGGAAGAGAGGTGTTGGATTACAGCTTTGGCTAAGAAAGGGAAAGGGAGGTATAAGACCTTAAAAGGTTTTTTTTGATAAATGAAATAGTCAACTCAGGAAAACATAGCACCAGTGCAGTGGGCATCACCAGATAATTTAAAAAAAAGATAAAATCAAAAATACAAAGAGACTAGGAAGAAGTTGCAAATAATTATTACTCTGGAGTGAAGACTGAAAAACTGGGACTTTTTATTTTCTGTTTTACCTAACAAAAAACTTTTATTCTTGCCTTACTCTTGTGATTAAACTTGAGGGAGTAGAAACATCTATGAAAATAAGACAGTCCTAAGAAAGCAGGTGTTTGAAAGAATCATTAAGATTCCTTCTCTACCTGAAAATAATTTCAGATAAATGTATTTAATGATAATTTAATTTAAAGTGACCATATTCAACAAACCAGAAGATTAGAAGTTTTTCTTAGGACAAAAAAGCAGGTAGAGAGGAAGTAATGTAAAATATTGCGCAAAAGGAATTTGGGTGGCAGGGGAAAGGGATGTATTCTTTGTTGACGCAATTGTGTTTTTAAAAGGTTGATGAGGAACTTCCATCTTTAGAAATCTGATGAAACACCTAGCTTTTGCATGTTCTAATTATCTTTGTCTCAGAAGTAATTGAACATAGAAGACAAAGGGAATAGGGAAAGAATTTGGAAAACTGCACATGCTGACTTCTGAAAAAGAGAATGTTTAATACCGGCATTAAGTATCACAAACATGCCATACAAGTATCCCCTTGTGTTAACATTTCTTACTCTAAGTGAGTTCTTTTGCTCCAGTAGTATACAGGCTGATGGAGATGCCATAAATAACACCAGAGAAAGAACCACAGGCAATACTTTGAAGTTACTTGGCAACAAAATTTGTTTGGTCTGCTAATAGCTATTTCTTGAAATTTCTCATGCTTCATATTTCATCTAAAACCTGCAACCCATCCTTGAAAGTTATACAAAATATATACACATGCAGCCTGCTCAGTACGTAAGTATCACACAAAGCACGATTAGAGTGTATTCAAATTGTTTTCCAGCAGCCAGGAAATTCTGCACCTGAGATTGCATGCTAGGTTCAGTGCCCTGCCCTTGGGCGTACACATGCATGATATGTTTCTTGATTTCATGAGCACATGCCGGTGGTGGGGGAGGGTGGAGGTGGTGTTTGTAGTTTGCTTGCTTTTTTGGGGATTTTCCTTTCTTTGTTTGTTTTCTTGTCAAGAGGAGCTATACAGTATTTGTTTTGTTCTTCTAATAGATGGTTCCAGAAATTCCTTGTCTTCATGATTGATTTAACCTCTGGAACAGAAGTACTGGTTTACTTTTGGTCTTTCTGTGTTGATCATTGAAATAGGTACCAAATAGGTAGTTCCAAAACAGTGATGATATATTTTTCCCTACTTCCTTAAATAGATGGTTTTATTTCCATTCTGTAAGATGCTGAAAAGACTTGTAAAAGACACCTTAGAAAAGAGAAATATTTGGGCCCCTTCTTTTGATGTTGATTTTGCCAGATCTTCAGGAAAGACAAAATGGTGTAACATTTGGTCCATTCAGAGTTTGTTTGATGTCAATTGTTGATTTTGCAGTCCTTCCCATTCCATTCTAAAGAGTGCAGTTCAACTTGCCTCACTCTGGATATGTGTTTGATAGTCCTTCTGCACAAGCTCATCATGTGGATTTCTCTTCCTGTCATGGAAAAAAATGGGTCCTTCTGTGGTGAGATTTCTGTTATCCTGCAGCAGATCTATAAAATGATAGTTTGAGTTGTGATCTAGAAAGGCCACATTTTCTATATTGACATGAGCAGAAGTCATGTAGGTATTAGGAGAGAATACTTCACTTCATTCCAAAATTGCCCCTATTTACCTGAATCACAGAGAAAGGAGCAGTCACTACATGAACAACCTAAAGTTCCACCAAGAGCCTTACAAGGGAGGAAATGCCATGACTAAGTGCATGCTTGCACAGAAATAACATCCCTGTAACGAAGATGCTGCCATTTTTAAAGGAAGATACATTTTAAAGGAAATTCTTATTCTCATGATCCATTTGTATAGAGGAACCTTCAGAACCACAATGCATAATTCCATCTGTTTGTCTTCTCTGGCATCTTCTCTCTCTTGTTCATGATGCAAACCACATACTGAATCTCCCACTGAATTTACTGTTCCCAACACTAGTGCTCTTTTCCAGTCCTATTTCCTCCCTGACGTGTTGGTCTGAACTCCTGGTCTCTGTATTTGCCATAAATCTCTTCCCCTTTGCACTCATCAGTTTTCTCCTCCTGACAATAAAAACAAATATTTCCAAACTGCCTCCTCAACCTCGGCCACATCAGGCTGGTGCACCTTCAATTCTGACTGAAGCTTTAGGGAGTGTAGCTCTGGAGTTCTAACATGTTTCTGCAAACAGGCTTATGTCCTGGCTTGACCATACTGGAGCTGGTTTTCACAGGTACCACAAGGAACACCCTGGCAATGCTCATATAAATTGTTCAGACAATAACAAGAAATAAATTACTATTGATAATGAACCTTTATTACTGCTTCAACTACTGCAGTAATTATTACTAATCAGCCTGAAACTGACACTTAGCACAGGCCAGAAACTCAGTGCAAACATACTCAAGGCAGGCAAAATGCAACAGATGTCTGTAACGGGGTTTTCAAGATCTTTAATAGGATCAGGTCCAAAGTCATAGCTAGTGCTCCTGGTATCAGCTGAGGGTCAGAGATAGCATTTTTTATTTCACAATATTGTCATAAGTCTCTGAGAACTACTTACTTTGGGAGTAGAGGGAGAGTTTAGGAGAGCAATAAGAAAGCAATGGTGTAAGGGTATTATAACAAAAGAAGCTGGGTGTTCCTTGCTGTGTATAAATAATAGGATTTGTCATGTCCACACTTTAATTTTACTCCAAGACAGTCTAGCATGTGTGGCTGGTACTTACTGGCTTGATCACCAGAGGTCTCACTGACCTTTGCAGCCTTATATGACTCGGACTTTCACATGCATGAACTGTTCCTGAACAATTTCTTCCAAAATACTGGGCACAAGCAGTCCTTTTACTTACTTTACTTCAGGTGGCTATTGCTCTCTCTGATGGTTTTTTGCTATTTTCTCTCTTTAGACCTTTTTTTAGCTCTTTTGTTTTTGGGCACTGCTGCAAAAGTATTTTATTGCAATCAGTAGAAGAAATTGTCAGGCTATGGTTCCTTTTGGGTGTCCATTAATTTTTTACTTAATGAAAGGCAGAAGGAAGTTTCATTTTCATTCTCATTGCAGAACTAAACATCAATATTTCCGTTCACGTGGAAGTCTGTCCTACATACTTTAATGCCTTTATTTGGTATCTGAGAGCAAAGTCAGATTTCACTAAAATAATTTTTTTAAAGAGTAGCAAATTTATCAGATGCTGAAGAGTTGTTTCTTTTTTAACTTGGGCTTCACTAAAATTAAACTGATACACCTGAAATTTTATGTGGTCTTTAGCTTTCTAATATCTTTTTGGGGCTGGCAGGGTTTAATAAGAATTGAATATAGGGGTTTTTTTGTGGTACGAAATCTTAGAAGCCAGCAAAGTTCTCCCTCTTAAAAAAGTTGGCCTTTTTTTTTGGAGCAGCATATCATCTTGATGAAGAAATCTGGTTTTATAATTTTTCCTACATCAAAACTGTGTCATAGAGGCTTTGCTCATAGGTTCTGCATTTATCAGTTGGAATTATAAATCCATAGAAGATGACTTTTAAATTATATAATGTCTTGCCTTGCATTGTTTTGATTTTGTGGTCATACATCTTAATCATCCTGTGCTACCGAAAGAACTGTTTTCTGCTTATGTAAAATTAAATTATCAAGTAAAACCATACTATAACTTTTAGGTTCATATACTGAAAGAAATCCACGGGCTTTGGCTATATTGGCTTATTAAAGGCCATGTTACATTATAAAGAACTGAGAAATCATCATACCTTCCTGGCTGCTGATCTTCTGTACTGTACAGAATCAAAGTCAGATATGTTGAAGGGGCAGATTGTTTTGCAAAGAATGTATTTGGTTTTGATTCTTTCAAGGAAACTACAAAACGCAAAGAAATATCCCATCTCAAAAAAAAAGGAGTTTTTTAGGTACAGTTACATTACATTTCAATGAGTTACTACCATGGGCAGATACTCAGATGGCTAACAGAAATAGCCTTTGAAAGGGAGGTAGCATTTTCAGGTGGGTACATTTTATAATGAAAAATTTGGTCAAATTATTTTAGTTGGTCAAAATACTGGTGAGGAGTTTTTAATAATTTAAATATTAATGATCATTAAAATAGTGTTCTAAAATATGAAAGATTTGTACTTAAAATTCTATGAATAAAAAGCTCCTGAACTTACTAGTGAACTGTAGGCAGCGCTGAAAAATACAGTGCCACTGAGGCCAACACACCAGCTTCCCATTCCTGGTCTGACGTGGCTTAAGATTGCAATGACTTGTCTGTCTACCACAGGCTTGTGGGAAATAGGAAGGAAGCACATCTCAGGATTTCTCTCACCACCTCTCCTCTGAAATCATATCAAATCAAAAAATTGGCAAACACCAGATTCAGTTACTAAGACTGTAGCAGGACTGTAAATTTAATTGTACATGTCCACTGGTCAAAAAGTCACATGAATTCTGAAGCAGGAGTCTACTTATCCATATATTGAATGCTGGGGAGAGTTGAAAATCAAATAACATTGTTTATTAAGTGATTATTCATATATGCAAATATATAACTGTCTTCTGCATTTAAGAGCTCTTTGGAAAAGGGTTGCAGCAGTTCTCAGGGCTGTTTGCTATTAAATATTAACAATTGAATTAACTATTGGAAATACTGTATGGAAGAACTGAAAGTCTTTTCAATCTGCCTGAGGACCAGAGTCTCTCAGGACTTGTATACAGAAGATATGACTGACACCAAAGGCCATGTATCATGTTGTATCTGACATCATAAATTTTGCAAGATAAATATTCATTATTTTTTCAAGCCCGTTTATTTCTGTGTAAACAAAGAAAGGATTGATCTTAAATGGTTTCGTTTTTCAAATGTTCTTTTAGAAGTTCTATGTCCAATACAGAAATTGATCCCTAGGAAAACTTCTTACATGTAGCATATTTAAAATTCAGGTTTAAGGTGATTTTCTGAGGATAAAAGTAACGTCTTAGCTATCACAGTTTTTCTTCAAAAAATTCTTTTAAAGTTTTTCTACTTTTTTTCTTTTACATGCTTTTCTTCACAAGCCTTTGTATGGTGCAGATTTTCATGATTCAAGGGTTAAAAAGCCAACTTAAGGTCTATAAATCAGAAGACAGTTTTACTTATCAGAGTGCTGTTTTTTACCTCAATAGACTGCTGGCTCTGTCATTCGTGCCAGGCTCTGCCTTATCACAAAGCCATCAGCCCTGCATAGTGGAATGTTCTTTGTTTGGATTATTTACTTCTACTATAAACAAAGATTAGAGAAAAAAATTTCAACTACGGGGCCCATGCACTGTCAAACTGTTGCTGGAAAATCACTGTCGTGCATTGCATAAAGCTGCTTGCTTTTCAGAAACACAACTGGCAAGAGAACATTTGTTTTTTAACACCAGCATATTTCACACATGGTGAGAATTACGACAAAATGGCCAGGACTTTTATAACTGTAAAACCACTCTTTTCTTTCTTTTTTTCAATTGTCAGATGTGAAACACTGTGAATGTTATATATATAAAAAGAGAACTCCAGAGAACTGGGATTTTTTAGTTGATGAATTAGCCATTATTTGAACTGAAATTCTTTATACTGTATATCATATGAGATTTCAAGGACAATTTTAGTTCCAATAAATTGATAACATTCCATTGTGTTTCAGTGTCTCCTTCTCTGATGGAATTCAGCAAATGTTCAGAAAAACTAAAGAAGGAAAGTCAAAATATTTTCAGTCTTGAAAACAGGTCAATGTGTGTTACAGTAGCAGTTAATTCCAGTATTATTTATTGAGTTCACACATCCCAAATCAACCTTTTATGGGTTTGAATTTTTAAGTGGCATAACAATCTACCTCTGAAGATGTCCGTTCATGATGGAGGCCAAAGACATGAGAATCTTCACCTCTGTCTTGAGCTCATTTTTGACGTGAAACTCAATAAGGAGTTTTCTTCTCTGAATTGTGACTAAAGCAGCAAAAATAGTGCAAATTCCTTTTCAGTTTTTCCTACTTTACTCAGAAGGATAAGATCTTTTTTGTATTATCTTTGAGGTTAGATTTTTCAAAGTGTGAGGAGTTTTGCTTTCCAGAGATGCCTTTTCTAAACACATAATTTGGCACAGAATTGTTAATCAAAAATGCGGTTGGGCTTGCATATGAATTTGCCCTTAGAGAAGTGCTCAGAAAAAGCGAATTAGAGAATTAGAGAAGTGCTCAGAAAAAGCAAAAGGGCTTTCCTATAGGCTATGGGAAAAGTTCCTTTTATGCTTCATAGTTGAATCTTTTGGTATGTCCCTTTCTTGAAAACTTGAAACTTTTGAATTATCTTTCTAGATAAAACCCACGGAAATGAGTAAGCTTCTTGCTAAATGTATTTTGTGAGCTTATTGACATATTAAAAACTATAGAACATATTATTGGCACATAGATCGGCCAGTTTAATTGATTAATAATGGCACTTAAATATGTATAAAGACACTACTGTGTTGATGTATATATAGACATAACATGGCAATAGCAAAATGCATTACTAAATTAATCCATTTGCTAAGTCTGATGACAATATAAATTATATATTGTTATATTCTGTACAAATTATATATATTACCAATACAAATGTTACGAACTTGTGCATATATATTTATTGACTACTAAAGGAATTTTGCCATATTATGGTAAGATTTCTATATCAATATGGCTGAGGGGATCATGCAAATATCAAGAAGGTAACCTCCCATTTTATTTGTCATTGAAGTGGTATGTTGTATTGTGTTTTAAAAATTCCTTTGGAAAAGGTGTGTTGTGGTGGATATGTATTTCATTAACTATTACAGTGACCGGATTTTAAGTTTCTGAGGAGTTTCTTTTTGACTGTAGGGAAGTGTGAAATTAAAAACATACGACATCTGCCTAAAACAACATTGTTTTTCTATCAAATTTCTCCTTTTGTTGCTGCCATTTTGTAACTGCCCATGCATTTTGCCTTGAGACTGGAGAAGACCATCTCCTTCCTCTGGGTAAACTGTGAGAGAAATGGGCTCTGTTATACAGAATGCCAGATTAGCAAACTACAGTGGATCCTTCCTGGCACAGAATGTATTAATGCTTGTGCTTCTGTCTCAGCTTCATCACCATAACCTTTGCAATTGGAGACAGCAGTATTTCAAGCATCCTACAGGACTTCCTTACATTTCCATTGGTGGAAGCCTTTGTAGCAATCAAGCCCTCTTCCCTATAAATGTGGGATGAAGAGTAACTGTCTTGCAAAATGGTTGTGGAGATACTGTGGTTGTTGGTAAATATATGATAAAATGAAAAACTTGGCAGAAGTTACAAATTGAGTGGTACAAAAAAATGGAGCAGTAGGAGAAAAAAAACAGTTAAAATACATATTTTTCTTTACTTTGGACAGTGTATATAAAAAACCTATTGGTTTTGGGCTACCACATTCAACCCACAGAGGGGAAGTGGTTATACAGACAGTTGGGTAATTTCACACTAAAATTTTTTTTCTTTTGAGATAAGATATATTTGTCACAGGTGAAGATGCCTTTTGCTATTTGGAAATGTTTTCTGCCGTCAAGAAAACTGTAAGTGTAGAACTAAGGAAGAATGCAATTTCAGGGACTCACATACTCTCAGTATGATGTTTCCCGTCCTTCTTTTTATCCAACTACCCCTCCCGTGCCTTAATAATTTTCTCCTTCTCTTGGCTGATAGAGAGACCAAAATTGTGGCAGTTGAGGTTTTTTCATTTTAGGTTTTTTATTTAAGGCTTCAAATATACTACATCTGAAAACATTGCAGAACAGACAATTCTGTTATGAAAAAACAAATGAAAATAACATTTGAATATGAATATGAAAATAAATTGTTACCTAGAGTGTGAATGGCCTGCATGCCAGTGCTGTATGGAAGGCCTTCTCTCCTTTATTTTACCAAGTTGTGCTTTAATTTAGAAAGAGATACCAAGAATCATGTGTCTTCTGGAAGGAGTGCCAGAGTGTACCCCACAATGTTGTAATAAACCCAGGAGTATTGTCCAGCCTGGCTAGCTAATTAGAGAACTTAAAATTGGAGCTTTGAAAGATTTTGAAGGCATTAAGCAACCTAATTCGAGTGAAATTAAATAGCTGTGATGGACAGTCATGGGATGTTCACATTGCTCGCTTTAGGCACCTAACACAGATGCTACAGCTGGAGCTTTGGCTGCCTAAATTGTGGAGAGACAATGGACATCACCTAAGTTAGGTGCCTCCAGTTAAGTAATAGCCTGATTTCTCTAAGGTTGCTTTGGTTAATGGTGATAGGAGTTTTTTTGTAGTCCTAATAAATTCCTTCCAGACCCCCAGATTTCCCTTGGCAGTGTAGCTAGAGACTAGTGGGAATTTCTAAGTCCTTTCTTTAATACTTTTTTTACTTCTTCTGAGTAATGGGGAGAAAATTCTAAACCATAACTTTCCCAAGTTTCTCCCACCTAATTCTGTGCTCCCAGAAGTCTTGAACTGGACAGGATGGCCTGGTTTTGGTGGGAATTTTAATTGTCCATGTCATTCTGGGAAAAAAGTAGTTGAAAAGGATTTAAATAATTAATTTAATTTCATTATTTAGCAGGTATTTTAGAGATTTAAACACCAACAGCAACAATAAAATAGAGCCATCCAAAGGAAGACTGTTGTCATGCTCAGTGGTACAGTGGATTACTTTGGGTTATTTAAATAACAACATTCTTTGTATCCTGCTGGTAATAATAGTTACCTAGGTCGGTCCAAATTAGCCTGAAAGTTTACTTAATCAAAGATTTACCATATTTTCCTGGGAAATTCTGAAGCTCTTGTGGAGTAAACCTGCATAGTGACATTAAATTCTCAAACAGTGCTGTATGGTAGTATTATTTTAAACATGGAATGCCTGAGAAATGCCTCTCCAGCCTACTCACTTATCTCAAAAGTCTCAAGACTCTCATATTTCAGTAAACAAGTAAATATGAATCTTGCATTTATTTTGTATACTTCCTTTGATCAATAATTGTGACTTTTGAGGAGTTATTAATTTTTCCCTTTTGAAATCTAGGCCAGGACAAAGTTCTTTGAACTTAAAACACGCAAGGGGATAGTTGATGGCTGGGTTCTGATTCCATGTAAAAAGGGCAGATCTGCAGGTGGTTCTGTAGACAAAAATATGCAGTTAAATGAAAGAATTAGATTGTAGCTGAGCTATACTGAAAATACTGGATGACAGAGCAAGTGAGACTTGAAGCTAATAAGATTAGGAGAGAGGATATTATCCTATAAAGTGTTCCCCAAAACAGCCAGTTAGGCTGTGTGTAGCAATCAGTAAATAAGTGCAATAAATGAATGAAATTTAAATGAATGAAATGAAACCAAAAAAGATGACAGGAACAGCAATCTTGCACAATGCCAGGCATTTATTTCAATGTGTTAGAAAGGAAAACTGATTCACAGCAGATGCTGAGACTTTTCCACACAGATTAGTAAGAGCTTTGCATTCTGCAGAAGCTGAGCCTGAAAGCTAGCCTGAGCTCTTATTTTCCTCTCCTTTAAAGTTCTTCCTGTCTCCACACTTACCCAAAGAGTGTAAGAAGATGTATCAATTTTGGGGGGAAAATCTCTGTAGGACCAGGACAGGCAAAGAGATACTACAGGCAGTGGAAAGCACATGCCAGTATGCTCTTTGTTTTGTCATTTTGCTTTAGAGGACCACATATATGGGGAAGTAGTTCCCATTTTCGTTAAGTCATGATTGGGACAGATATGTCCTTCAATACACAAAATTCTGTTTTACAGAAGAGAGCAGAAGTATATATGCAAATTAGTTCTGATCTCACTGAAAAAGAGACAAGGCCTGAGAAATTTTGGTACTCCATGCTCCCGACCTTTCCCCAGCTAGAAAGATTAGATGATGTCCTGGCAGGGGGTACACAGAACTCACACACAGAATTAATTTTGGGTATATCTAATGTGTAGTATAAGGCTATAATTCACTCAGATTGTTTCCCTTTCTCATAGTAGTATGCTCCAACCATTTAACTTACTGCTAAGACACACACAAGCAACTGCAGACAAGTTTTTTTTAAAGTTGTCAATATCCTCATTATAGGGCCCCAAACAAAAGCCTAGTCTGTCAAAAATGAAGGATATCAATATACACACTACATTTTATAGTTGTGTGGTGGCCTTCAGCAAGAAGTGAATTCAGCTGGAGAACAATAAATAAATAGAATAGAGTAGCCTACCTATCAATAAAGCAGAACTGTTCTTCTTCAAGATAGCTTCAAGTAATACTTGTGGTGGTTTTTTTCAGGATAGGTCTCTGTTGGGGTGCAGAGCTCTCTTTGGTCTTAGTTAAATGATATTTTATCAGTCAGAAAAAATAGTATTAAGCTATAATATGGTTCTGCTAAAACAGATTAGAATAAAGATTTAATGTGCTTTTTTCTGTGAAGAATCTGATACCCACCATGTAGCGCTGTAATAAAATGGAAACAAATGAGCCAACTCGAAGTTATGACTCTCCATGGTTTTTAGGCTTCTCATACATTTTTATAAAACATATATGAGAATTTCTGAATTGTTAAATTGTGTGGGTTTTTTTTTAATGAAATTGTACTCCAACGCATGTCTAAAACAAAATTCTGTTTGCAGTTCTGTGTGCAGTGTGAAATACTAGCACTTCATGAATTCCCTGTTGGCTGAGAAAAATTTAAAATCAAATAACTATTATACATAAGTAAATATATGCTAAGATAACGATGTGTTCTTTAATCAGGAAGTTGCTGATCTTGCAGGTTAAATATTCTGTGCAAAAATGGTTTTTGTCCTAGACATTGGGGTTTTTTTTCTGTAAATACTTATTTATGTGAACACTAGTAAAATCTTTGTAGACAGGCATATCTGAAACAAGCTGAGTGTAGCTCCTAGTGTTCACAGAAGGATAAACAGGATGGCTTATGAGTAATAAACATATAGCTCACTTGAGTAATAATGGCAATGATTCGCCTCTGGTTTCATGCATCAAACTGGAAGTGGAGTGCCATCATCTTCTCCCATAAAATTATTATTTTTTTCTTCATGTAAGGCTATTGCAGGTTTGGGGATTTTGCTGGTTTTTTTAAGTGATGGAATGTTCATCATTACACTCCTACTAAATGTCTTTTCCTCTGAGACAGCAAAAGCTGTCTAAAGAGAAGGTTATTAAGGAACAACTACCAACTCTGGTAATTTAAGTTTAGCATTTGGCATTCTTTGCCTTCCAACAGCATTATAAATGCTGGTAGTTTATTTTTACTCGTAAGTTAGCTTTGCATCAGAACAAACATCCCTAAAATGCATTAGCCTTACAGCAAAGGAATGGAAACCTATGAAGCAGGAAGCCTTACAAAGTCTTCAGGGAAATCTTGAGTGCTTTTGAGAATGATTTATTTTCAAAGGGGTTAAGCAAAATCATCTCCAGAAAAGATATGAATGTTTCAGGCAATGTGCAGGGAAAAGACATTGTGGCTCCAGCATGGACTTTGCCTTCTACAAATTATTTCAGTACAGCTGCAGAACCTTTGTATTTTTACAGGCAGTCATTCACAGAAGAGCACAGGTTATCAAGGGTGTGACAGATTTACAAGCCATTAGATAAAGCATTAGAAACTGTAAGTCAAGGCAGTCTGTGAATGCATTAGGCCACTGACTGGATGGAACAGGTATAATAAGTGTGACCACAGTATTTTTAGGTCAGAAATTTTGCAGGAACAATGGATTTGGTTTCACAAACCAGAGGAAACACCAGCAGACATGGGTGGAGGTGATATTGCATCACAGCTCCCAGCAGGGCAAATGTTCCCAATGAAATAAAAGGGGAAAATGGGTGGATTCTTAATTAGGAGTGATACCTGAAGAAACCAATATCACATAGGTAAAGAACCAATGACAAAAAGCATATGTGTGGCTTGTAGTCAAGATGTGAGCATAAGTATTTCTGCTCTGTGAATTAGTCTGAAAAGTATTAATTTCTTTCCAGAGTTCTCAGATCTACTGTGCCTCTCTTTCTCTCTTTCCTTTCTATTGAAAGAAGTAATTTCAGCCTAAAAAGTATGGAAATTTTTGCCCTTCAGTTTTTAATTCACAAGTACAATCTGCAAGTTCTAGATGAGAGTTCTTATGGATGATTATGTAAATGAGTCCTTTTATATTATTTTCTGAAAGGTGTAAGTGGGAGCTTGAGTTCCATTTTTTAAAGCAATTTAGATACTTGAGAGGTAAAGTCCTGTTCACTGTTGGTGAGGGTTAGATAGCTATTCTTGTCAGTTTCCTTTTGGCAATTCTCAGGTATTGGTAGGTGGATATTTCTTTGTCCTTGCAAATGAAGCAGAATATGTTCTCTGGACCAAATGCTGTTGCCACTACAGTAAATCTTGTTGACGATGATGACATTTTTTAAGTTGTGAAGAATGACATTAAAATTGAGCTTTAAAGAGGGCAAATTACTGAGCTCCTAATTTAGGTTGTTATTACGCCCTAAAAGTAAAATTTTAAAACTATTAGCTGGGGAGAATAGATAGCAGGTGGTGTAAAGCATAATGTAGGTCTATCCCTCTGAAAGCTCCTTAAGTTCTTCTGTTACTACTTTCTCTAATCAGATGTATATATTTACTGCTGCTTAAGAGTACAATGTGGAGTTTCTTTCTTGAAGAAAATTGTGAGAGGTGACCTGAGACCAGTGTGTCTGGTCCTGATCTATTGGCTCAAAAGCACTATGGGAAGATTTTGAAGAAGTATACATTACTAGATAACTATAAAGATTTAACCCTGCGATCTAGAGGAAGTGCAATACAGTATTTTGAAATAGGAATTATCTGTTACAAGAAAAGAAGAAGACATTCACAGATTGTTTACAAATAGTCTTTCCTGCAACTCCTGTATGGAAATACATCTGTGTGTGCATGTGTATATATGTATATTTATAAACACAAGATGATATATATTTTCTTTCTATAAAATTACAATGACTGAGTTAGGAAACTAAGGAATTGGAAATTATTGAAATTCCTGAAAGGTGCTTCATAGCTAACTGTATGAACCACGGTGTAAATTTTTTTTAGCAGTTATATTCCAGACAGTTAACTGAATCAGCTCTGCTGTTCATGATGGAATGAGGGCTCTGTACCTTGAGTCCTTTTGAAGTACACATGGATGACAAGTAGCAAGATGTTTCTCACTGTTAGTGGATGAGTACATGGTTCTCAGGAAGTTCTGTATTCTAGCAGCACTCTCTGAGGAGTTCTGTATTCTAGCAGCCAGTCTTAGTGTCTCCCTCTCAAATACTTGTATTTAGAATCATTTGTAATTAAAAAAAAAAAAAAACAACCAAAACCTGAGAAGTATTGGCTTGTGTATGTTTTTAGCATTGTAACCACAATCCTTTAACAGTGCTAATGAAAATAGATGAAATTTCCCACTTAATTTTGTTGGAGCAACGTTGATTTTTTTCTATAGCTTTCTTTAATTTTTGTTGTCGGAAACTGGTGCTTTCTCAATTGCTTTCTACTGTTTGACCAAGTAACTGTTTTAGGATTTGGTTTTCTCAAAAGGATCTTTGAAAAAAAAAAAAAAGAAAGAAAATTTAGTGCTAATTGCAATGAGTCATAAGCTATGTGGCTGTGTTCAGCCTTCAGTAGATTGTGTGAGAATGTACAATACAATTTTACTGGGTAAATAACACCTTATAGTTTCCCTCAGTGGACAAACATTAGAGCACACAGGTTTCCTAAAGTGTGTTGGAATACTATACAAATTTCTAGAATAAAAACTATGTGCCTTATAAAATTTAGGGGAAGATGAAAATATTCTGTGGATTTCACCATGTTGAAGATGTAGTCTCTTCCATCCTGAGCAAAGGCTGGCAGAAATCTTAAGAACACTTCAAGATGTACAGTCAAATAAGTTTTACAGTCCTCTTTCTGTCGCACTCTACTCTTTAGAAATGAAATCTCTTCCAAAACAATTAATTCTAGAGAGTTTACAAACTTCATGTGTTTTTTTGCGAGCATACCATACTTCTCTAAGAGTTAATAACTCAAAACTTTCAGATACTTAACCTGTTATCATAGAGGTATCTGATCATTTTCATTAGGGAATGCTATATATCATGATCAGTATGATAATTTTCACAAAAGTCACAAAATGAAGCGTTTTAAGACACCTAGATCATGGCTATTTCATTAATAGCAAGAAATGTCTGAAAGTAAAACATATTTTCAGTGGTAAAAGTTTACTTTCTCTCATTGTCTTCAAATTACTGAAAAGAAATTACTCAACAGTTTAAAGATTTTGGACAAGACAGCAGAAAACTTTGTAGAGGAAAATGTCTGTTTCTTCTCTACAAGTAATTACATGGATGTAACACTGTGAATTTTTAATTAACGTGGTTTTAGCTTAGAACTTAGTGTAGTTGAAGAGAAGTTCTGTTAACAGAATGACCAGAGAAATCTTTCAAAATTTTGTGATTGCAAGTAATTAATGACAGTGGAGTTTTCACAAGATTTGAATACATATACAAGGCAAAAAATGAATTCTGTAGATTTATATATAGATAATGTTTAGATTTTTACATATATATTTAACTGTATAGATTTAATTTCAATCCCTGTAGATGAAGATATTCCTCTAAAATATAGCTGCTAGTTTTCAGTCACAATCCCCCCACAAAATCTGGAGAGTTTAAAATATGTGGCAGATATAGAGTGTTATCATACTATAGAGATGTAGTCACCCATTTCAAACATATTGGGGATATGTGTTTTGTTGCCTTGTGGCCAACTCCTTTACCTCTACTGTATTTCCTGGAACACAAACTGTGTCTTTAAAAGAAGAAGAAAAAAAGAAAAAAGAGCAGCATACTGTATATGCCAGCTAGCTCTGGGGTTTTTTTAACACATGATTATTTTATTGGGGTGTACGTTAATTAATCCTGAAATAAGATCCTGTGTGACATTCAAAGTTGTGTTGAGTAGCGCAGAGTTTAAATATTTTAGTTTTACAACTCTGTTATGCTGGCAGCAAACAATAGTATCTCAGTGAAGTCAGCATATGAACACTGCTTGTGATGACATCTGGAAGGCATGTTTTATCTATAAGCACAGTTGTAGACAAATGAAAGCAGACAGATGTAAGGCTAGTGTGGCATCTTCGCCTCAAGCATTCTCTGGCTGTACATTTTCCAGTGTGTCAAAAACAGGGAGCTTTTTTCTGGAATAAAAACATTCTGTCACATCTGTACACCAACTACTGTGCTGCCTTCTCTGAGCTCTGAGGTGTAAAATGGTAGATATTGTTCAAAATTTAACACCAAGCCAAATTTCAAAATGCTGAGAACTACCTGGGTGTTTGGAGTATGAGTCACCAAGGGACAATAAAAAAATGCAAATTATGATCTTACATTCCTAGTCTTATCAATACGGCCTGGTAGGGAGATGGTTCTGGTGTTTATGGCAAGGATATACAGATATTTCTAAAAGTACCTTTCATACTGATATTTCATTTAAGTGAAAAATGCATTTGAGGGAGGATGAGAAAAAAAATCTGTGTGTGTAGCAAGGTCTATAAATGCCTCATTCTTTGAAAAGTGTAGTCTGAATCTTAGCACAAGTCATACTTGTTAGGTGTAGTGACACTTTCAACAGTCCTGATGCTCTTCTGTGTAGAATTAATTTTCTGAAGAGAAAAATACTTTGTGTTTGCAGGAGATAAGCAGGAAAAAAAGTGTAGGCATTATTGTGTGGGAGTTTTTATTTTTTATTTTTTTTAATGAGTTGCTTTCCTGTAGTTTTCACCAGGGATATGAGCTGATACAAGCAGTAAAATGCACTGCACCTGCTATGGTGCATGCAATTTAGTCACAAGTCTCTGGAGGTTTGTGGATGAAATACTCCATCCAGTGTATGTGTCACCTAAGCTTTTGCTAATTACATTTAAGTGTATTTTTTAAGGAATTGGGAAGTCTGGATAGCATCCAGCCTTTGCTAGAAAGGTTTCATGTATTGTATTTTACTGTAAGCTAAGCAAAAAAAAAAAAAAAAAAAAACCAAAAAAAAAAAAAAAAACACAAAAAAAAAAACCAAAAAANAGAAAAACCAGAAAAATAAAAAAAGAAAGTTGTGCATTGGTACGTTTAAGTCAGCAGTAGCAGAAACTGCAGAGATATAACAGCAATCAGAAGAGAAGTCCAGAATCACTCACCAACACTTTTTTCTTTCTTGGTATCCTTTGCCTTGGTATCCTGTCTGCTTTCCATTACAGCATATCTTTCTACTCTGGAAAAATCAGTAGCAAAAGGTGGTGAAGTGCACAAGTTTTTTAGTAATAGAGAATCATTACGCTATTAACCTGGGAAATACAGTTGTCCATTTCCTGTTTGTCCCCACCGCAGTACCATCAATCTATTCAGAGTGCTTTGTATTCAGAGCCCAAGGGCCTCAGATAAGTGCCTTTGTGTACATAAAATGGCACTTTTTTGTTTTACATGCTGTTAGCATAGGGCAAAGGAAGTGAGTGTGTAATCGCATATGTACAGCAAATAGCCATTTGTACCTGCAAGGAGCAAATGGGCCCACTCAGATGGATTGGTTGGCCTTTAATAGCACTTGAGTGAGCTGATAGGCAGACATAGATGTACCTGTTACACCAGAGACCTGAGGCCCTTGTACCTTTGCATGACTTTTCACTTAAAAACTACTGTTTGTGGTTCAGTGGCTCCATCACTTTATTTGTGTTCCTTTGCTTGTAAGGCCATGGACTACTCCTGAGAGTCCTGGTTTCTAAAATTTTAATGCTGTAATGCTGACCCCTTGGTAATGTTCCCATATTGGAAAGCACATTAGCCTTAACTTGAAGGATGTCGTTTAACAGCCAGCAGTAAATATTTTACTTTGTTCTTCGCAGCATGTTTTTGTCTGGGTTTGGTTTGTTTTTTTTTTTAATGTCTAAACTGTAACAGAAGTAGCAAATCCTATACAGTCTGACCACAGACCATTGTTTCACAGCCACTAAAAATTCACGTCTCATCACCTAGTTCATTGAGCTGAGGAGTGAAGATATAGAGACTGCAAAAGACGTAGATACTCTATGTACACTGACACATCATCAATCACCTACAAAAAAGTAAAGAATTAAATCCAGTATTCTGTGATTTTTTGGTTGTGTTGTTACTGCAATAATTTTATTGCATTATGGTAGCAAACATTTTCACTCTTTCAGGTTAGTATTTCTGGCCTTTTAAGTATATCTAGGGTAAGAACAAATAGCCTTGACCTGTACATTGCAAACTTACTGAAAACCCATCTGAGACTACAACTACTGTAATTTCCTTACAACTGACTGATCTTTTACTTCCAATACAACAAATCCACTTTTTCCTGCCTACTACATTAACTGGTTTTTTTTGTTTTAAAAAGCATTTTGGAAGTCTCTTTTCTGTAACTTTTTTTTTTTTTTAGTGTCCCACACAACTAATTGGCAACAGATTTTAATTGCAAAACTTGCTGGAGATTTTTTTCATAGCTGTCTATGCGTTTTTTAATATTCATAACTTCAATTATAGTAAAATTCAGAGGTCCAAGCTCAGAATTTGTACATGCCTATGCTAAAAGCAATGCAGATATGGACTCAGTACAGGACTACCTACATATATCAAAAGTAAGTACTTGGATAAGTTTATTTACATATATGTAAATATACATAAGTACAAGAAACCCTACTCCAGTAGAATCCAAATGGAGGCCTGCAGTCAGTGGTGTTCTCCAGGGATAAATATTGGGATGAATCTTATTCAAGTCATTTATCAACAACCTGGAGGAAGGGATCAAAGCACCCTCAGCAAGTGTGCTGGTGACACTAAGCTGGGGGAGTGGCTGATCCACCTGAAGGCTCTGCTGCCATTCTGTGGGACCTTGATCAGCTGGAGGGTTGGGCAGAGAGAAGCCTGATGAGGCTCAACAAAGGCAAGTGTCAGCTCCTGCAGCTGGGGAGGAGCAGCCCCAAGTGCCAGCACAGGCTGGGGCTGAGCTCCTACAGAGCAGCCCTGCGGAGAAGGACCTGGGGCTCTTGGTGGGTCACGAGCTGTCCATGAGCCGGCAGTGCTCCTGTGGCCAGGAGGGCCAATGTCATCCTGGGCTGCTTTGGGAAGAGTGTGCCCAGCAGGTCGGGAGGTGATCCTCCCCCTCTACTCGGCCCTAGTGAGGCCACATCTGGAGTGCTGTGTCCAGTTCTGGGCTCCTCAGCACAAGAGAGACAAGGAGCTACTGGAGAGGGTCCAGTGGAGAGCCACAAGGATGATCAGGGGTCTGGAGCATCTCCCTTATGAGGAGAGACTGTGGGAGCTGGGCCTGTTTAATCTGGAGAGGCCTTAGAGGGGATGTCATCCATACATAGAAATATCTCAGAGGTGGCTGTCAGGAGGCCCAATGACAGGACAAGGAGTAATGGCCATAAACTAAAACACAAGAAGTTCCACCTCAGTGTGAAGAATGAGAATACACTGAAGGTGGCAGAGCACTGGAACAGGCTGCTTGGGGAAATCATAGAATCTTGCTCTTGGGAGACATTCAAAACCCATCGGGACAGTTTCCTGTTGCAGCAGGTTTGACTAGATGATCTCCAAAGGTTCCTTCCAACCCTAACAATTCTGTGATTCTGTGAAATTAATATTGCAAGTAAACAGATATTGCAATCTTTATTGGCAATTTTGGAGATTTGAGTTTTGCCCTTTTTTTTCATTTTATAATGACAGCTAATTGTTAATTCATGTATAATTTTGTCGATCTTATTGGAAATTATGTCAAAAGTACAATTTTGCACAAAAGCAGAATATAGACATGCTATTTTGTGTAGTGTGTATAGTATGCTCCTAGCATAAACTAACATAACCTTTAACAAAATATATGGTGATACAGCTTAGTGTTGGACTGTCTTTTCTTTGCATGTTGACTGTGATTTTTTATTGACTTATTGTAAAGCTGTGTATTTTTTATTTCTGCTCAATGGAGAACCAGTGGTACGCCTGCAAAGATGATCTTTAAAGCTAGAGGTGTTTCTTTTGTATTCATAAGCCAGTGGTCTGGCATAATCAATTCTGACTGGCAGCATATTTTGACAGTAGAACCTCAGAGCTCAGGCACAGCAGTGGATACTGCAGGTCGTCACAGACATTTTCAGTAAGGCTGACTGTGCCACAGTTGGTACCTGCCCACACTTTGGGTCTCATTCTTTTCAGACAGGTTCCTGCTTCTTGCATTGCCATGGCATTGGTTTCTGTTGAGCACAGCACAGATGGTAAAGGTCTTACGCAGGGTCTGATTCCAATAAATTTGCCTCTGGTTAGTTTGAATTTTCCCTTACTGCTAACTTGCACTGACACCAAACATCCACATAGACGTGGTGACTTGGATTCTGGAAACTTACAATGAAAAAATGCCCTTAGGCCACGTGAGAAAGCTGGAGGGTTTTTTAAATTCCCTTTTGTCATCACCAAAAAACATTACTAATTTGCCCTTAATTTGTTTCTAAACAAAAAACCAATTCATTGTATATCTTGACCTTTACAGAGGGGCAGGCAGGAGAGTTCAAAATCTGCTGCACCTCATGCATTATACTAAGTTCTTCTTCTAGTATATAAAGATGTATAAGCATAAACACACACATTACTAATAGCAGAGTGTCATGCTTTTATGTTCCCTGTAGTGGAATGAAACTAACCTGTGTCTTCATCTATGTGCTCAGCTCGTTCTGCTTAGCTCAGCTGATAGCTGTCAATAGTCTGGGAATGATATTTCTTCTCCCTTACACTAAGTGACAGGCCCTTTTTTCTTATTGCAAAAGCAGATTTATTTTAATACATAATGTTGTCATCTTGGTGGTGCAAAACCATGCTTGCATACTTAAAATGTGCTCTTGCACAGTCCATCAGCATCCATGTGGCTAATTTAGGTCTTGTGCTTCCTCAGCTAAAAATCACCTGTAGAGGAGATGATCTGCACTTACTACATCTAACAGTTCTTTCATCTTATAATTTGCATTAAAGGATGTTTTTAGGCAGAATATTCAAGTGTTCACTGAAGGATAAAAACAGAGATTAAGTAATAGACCATCCAGGAAAAAGGTCACAATTTAAACTCTTTCATGCTGAGTGTTCTAAGTTTAAGTATTTTCCTTTTTGTTTTCCACCTATTTCCAGTCTTATTCATTTCTCTTTTGTGCTGCTATGAAATGGTAACAACTTACATTTATATGTCTGCAAGTGAGATGCAACTCAGCCTCGGTAGTTCCCATGGCTTGCAGTATCTTATTGTTTTAAACAAAATGCAAGCAATCTCTTTAAGGAGATTGATGTTGGATGGAAACAACCCATAATGCGATCAGGCTCTGTGATGACCCTCTATTTTATGAATGAGTGCACAATTTCTATTGGTTTTGGCACATCTCTGTGGCTATGCGGGCAACTTTGGGAAGAGCATCTCAGATCAGGTACATTTTGTGTAGAAAGGTGTCGTTAGTTATACTGCTTGGTAGAAGGGAATAGGTGGCTGAAATATAGCTGAAGAAGTGTGAAGTAAGGAAAGTACAGCAATAGGAGCAAAAATAAGGAGAGGAATGAGGAATAAAAAGTTTATAAATTACAGTATTGCTATCATATTTATACTCTATCTTATGAGACACTTCTAGGATCCAATTAGTCCATTGCAGTTCAGAGATAACTGGGGATGCAGTTTGGGAAGAGTATTACACTATTGAATTGTACTTATCTCTTGTTAATTAATCTAATATTTATCTGCCTAACCATTCACTTTTCCAATGTGATAGTTATTTTTTTGCCTTTATGAAATCTCAAGATATTTAGACATTATTTTTGTCTGGGAGGAGCTGGATGACTTTTTCTTTGCCTTTCCTGTAGCAGTAAATGTGGATGTGCCCATAGCTCAAGTACTGCAGCTCCCTCCACACAGACCTGCCTCTCCCTCACACGTAGTCACAAAGTGTGGTCTGGACTGAAGCTGGTTTAAGGTAATCTGGTTCACTGACAGAGGGTAAGCAAGAAGACATGGCATGTTGTAAGTTAGATAGAACATGATTTTGAAATTTATCTCTCTCATTTGCATTTTTGATGACGGTATTTCATTCCAGAGATCACACTTATTTTCCTTCATCGCTTTACTTTTCATTGCTTTACTTTCAAATGTTTACTAGTTATATTGCCAGCCAGTAGGTACAGACTCACTGGGACCAGAGGATGCTTTTGATCCTTTAAGAATTCCTAATTGGTTTTGTATGATACATTTGGCAGAAGATTTATCCAAACCCATTAATTCAATACTGGTAAGGAAATGGACTGTAATGATGGTAAAGATTGTTATCAGAGAAAGGGTAAATACATTTGGCATACATCCTTGTACTCATTATTTGCACACAAATATCAGTACAACTTGAACAAGGAGCATGGGAGGATTTGCCACCATGTGTCTTTGTAGCGGAAATTACTTTCTTTTGAATTTTCCATAAGGACTTCAAACATCAGAAGATTTTTATGCTTACAAAGCCCAGAAATCTCTGCATATGAAATACTGGAATCAAAATTGCAGTATGAATCCTATGACAGTCCCTTATAATCCTGTAAAAAAAAAAAGTAATAGTTTGAAAATGGTAATTTTTTTTCCCAGAATGCATGAGCTGAAAAATTGGAGAATTTTGAGTGGTTTTGAACCATGAGGGATCTGAATCTCATTAGATTAGATTTATATTGATTAAGACACAGAAAATTCTGGTTTTAAAATCAAATTAAAATAAAGTGATATGTGGAGATATTTTTCACTTGGAGATATTTGAATAAAATGTGAGTTAGTAGGGAAGGTCTTCCGGCCCTTGTGCACAGCAGTAGGAAAACTAAAGCATCGAAGCTCAATGTTTGGTGACCCAACAGCAGGTGAAAACACTATGATTCCTATCAGACCTGAGTGCACTTGATGTTGAGCCCTTCTGAGAAGGGGCCCAGAAGGACTACTTTTTCCTGCTTTGGCCTGAACAAAATTGCCACATATGCTCTCTAGAAGTTTACTCAGGCCAAGGAGACAGAATGCCTCTTAGGCAGGAGGAAAGGGTATATACATGGTTGATGTTTATGTAGAAAAGTGTGCATTTGGGCTTGGACTCCAGAAGGGCTCAGGTTCAGGTTTGCTCTTCGGTGTTAATCCAAGGCAAGTGCAAGGGTATGAAATTCTTTCCACTGGCTTCATTAACACCAGATTTCACTCCTAATATTTTTAGCATGTCATTACTTAGTAAAATCTTTGGCAAAGCAAATAGCCATGGGTCAAGAACTCTTTCTCGAGATCTAAGAAGTGTATGTGAATATTGATAAACTGTATCTTCGATGTTTGTTTCCCTTAGCTTTCTAACACATGCTTGAATTAATTATACATGTCTTGTTAGATATTTTTCACAAGAAAATTTCCTCTTTTATATTAACTTCACCTATGATTTGCCGCTGTTTTCAGTAGTATTTACACACAAAAACCCCATCTAGAAAGCAACTCTAAAAAGCTTGGATTCTATCATGCTTGAAAAATAGCATAAGTATATTTACGTGCTAGTTAGTAATATTTCAGTAAAGAAATTTTCAGTTCAACTACAGCAGAAAAAAAACCGTAAGAGAAGCAATGGACTCTACAGCTGTGATGCTTGTGAGGGTGAGGTGAAATGATCTTTATTTCTGATTTATAAGATAATGAGATTTTCAAGATTCCGTATAGTTTTAGTCAGCATTTGGTCAGCATCTACCCAGACCTCCATTGCTGAGAAGTGACCGATAAGCTGCAGCTGAAACAAAACATCTAAATGTTTAAGAGATCTCAAATTTTAAAACAAGATTAAGTCTTCAGACTTTGCTTGGTTACAAAATAGTCAAGTTACGTAATATACAGGTTTTAAGATGTCTTTAAAATGAGAGTTGTACCATAAGCAGTTGGATTGCTTAAGGAAATGACCAGTGAGTGATAAGTTTTAAGACAATTCTTAACACTGAGAATTAACAAAATATATGGTTTTAGCTTTGACTTTGTTAGTAACTAGTTGCTATTGAAATATCTATTTTACTGTTTATATAAAATCTAGGTGCCAGTGTATGTTTGTACTCTTGATACTTGTCTCTATAGATGTGCACATTTGCATCTGTAATTTGAATACAAAGCTTTAGGATTCAACCTCTTTTTACTGTATCATGCCAGTAAACATTTGAGCCAATGCTAAAACTTATTATCAGGACATTTTAAATATATTGTTACGCCTGAACTGTGTTCTTGTAGAATCCTTTTTATACCACTCTGTGATTTAAAAAAAAAAATTAAATGCAGTTGGCATTTTCTGGGCTTTATATTTTCTTCCGCAAGCAGAATGAAATTTTTAAATTTTTTCTACAGCCATCTGCACTATCAACATTTAAATTTACAGTAAAAAAAGCTGCACTCATACCTACTGTTAGTGAAAAGATCTGGGGAAGAAATAAGAGCAAGCAAAATGCGAATGCTATTTCACTTGGCATACATTGCTACTAAACTGGGATGAAAACTTCTAACTTCCTATCCAATTAGTTGTTCTACATTATTTATAATGTCACACTTTGACACTGAAATTGGGAACACAGGCAAACAGTAGAATGTGGGTGCAGTATCTCTTAAGTCTTGTTAGAAGACCTATCTCTGTGTTTAGGAGAAATTATGCACTATGATGACTGGGATGATCTGCAACATGAACTAATTAGTAAATTTTCTTAGGATTAGCACTACTCCTGTATTTAGTTTGCAAACTCTAAATTCAAAAGTTGTTTGGTTTTTCAAAATCAGACCCACCCATAACCTTGCTCTTCTTCAGTGACCACAGAAAGCTAACAAATGAAAAATTGTAAGAATGTACAGAAATATGATATTGAGAAACATTTCCTGGTACAACTTTAGGAATCGTGAAGCTGTCAGTATTGTGCTATCCTTCAGGTTCTCACAACAGTACAGGCTTTAGACACTGTTCTTTCCTTTTGAGCAGTGACTCTCAGTGTAGTTTTCTGTTGCATTGTAAAATATTCCCTACATGAAGCCTGAATTGCACTGAGGAATGAGGATAAAAGACAATGTTTGATTTATTAATTTCTAGTGGATTAGAACTACAAATGTTAGCTATGTTTTTAATTTGAGAAGTAGAGAGAATCACATCAGCTTTTAATTATGCATTTTGTGTAATGCAGCCCTGAATAGAGCAGAGCAAAATTAAAATTGTGGATCAAATGCTAAATCTGAGTAGTGACTGAAGTGAGCTGTAGTGTAATGCTAATGGTTTTGCGTCTTCTGGCATTATGTCAATAATAGCTCTAATCACATTAAAGAGAGAGCCCATTAGCTTATTCTCTTCGGCAGCATGCACCATAGCAACATATTGTAAGCCTTGAAATAACTGGAAATTTCTTTCAAAAGCATTGCTGTCTATGACCCAAGGAGGGTGTGGTATTAGGCATCATAATAAAAGATCCCTAAACCTAGGAAAGCTTTCTCTGTATCTACTTAATTAAGCCTCTGTTAGCTTCCATTTAATTTAAGAACTTTAATTTCTACTTGTTGCCTGATTTAGGTGGTTTTAGTGAGAATCCATGACAAAATTGTGAGACAGAGTGACTGTACGTAAAAATTAGCTTTTACAGGATCTGAACTTGAGGGAAGGGACTTCTCCAGTCACATTTATTAAATGATTTTTCTGCCAACCTGTTCCAGTATTTATGTTATTACATGTGCATAAAAAAACTGCAGTCATACTGACCAACCTTCCCTTTTTATCCATGTAGCATTTCCTTTAGAATATACCATAGAGTAAATGGTTATTTATAAAGAAAATCAACCCAAACCAAACAAAACAAAAAAAAAAAGTGAAACAGGCTTTTGTTCAGTTAGACTGATCCACAAAACTTAGTTTTTAAGTCCAGTTACACTGGAAAAATATTTTGAGATCCTGTGAAGATGACAGAATTGTTCACAATATATACCAGAGAATAAGCCAAATTCAGAGGAAAGATCCAAATTCTGGCCTTGAATACTCACATGTATGTCTTGTCTACTTCAGTAGAGACTGTAAGTCTTTAGACGTGTTGGGAAAATTTGACCATTGTATTCCTAGACCTTTGTCTGCTGGCTCAGCTCATCAGCAAATGATTTCCTCTATCTCCCACCACAGGCTGCTTGTCATGGCTCATACGACCTCTTCTTCTCTAGCTTTTGCTATTAGATATAGTCTATGCTTTGTTGGCATCTCTGTTTCTTTTAGGTCTCAGTTGAAAACGTTCCTTTTACCTGTGCCCCTTAATTTTTCCCTCTGCTGTTATTTACAATGTCAGTGTAACACTAGGATATAAGTCTGTGCAACATTTCAGGATACAGCTTGTTTGAAAGATGCTATACTAAATAAAACTCTGTTTTATGTCTGCACAGAGAACTATATCCTGGATATCTCCCTAATATATCTGTAAATCATTTGCCACATAAATGACTGATTCCATTTGATATCAATTTTTGTTTCACTTACTGGGTTTGTAGAGTGTTTTATTTCTTTTGCATCACAAATAGTATATTACCAGGAAAAAATAGATACTTGAAATGAATCCTAGTTACAGCAAGGAACAACTGTTGGTCTCCTAGGGAGACCAATCTGCCAATATCAGGTTTAGGCATTCTCATTAACTTGCTTTATCCACTGGAAGAAAATAAGTTCATTTAGCCATATTTGGTGAAATTCATGTTCAGGCAGATAGCAGAAGAAACAATAACAAGGGTTTGAAAGGTCTGATCCAGTATGCATTTACACACGTGGATGGCCTTAGTGAATACAGTTGTATCTCAGAAATATTCGTGGAGACAGAGCATGGTTCAGCTATGGGTTAAGTCACAAACATTTTGATTATTTGAAACTTTTCATCCATTTGCATTCATCTAATAATTAAGGTGCAGAACAAAAGACAAAATCTATTGTTTTAAATTAAATATGCAGTATTTAACATGATACTTGAAGCCTCGTTTTTCTTCTTATACTTGTGAAGAAATAATACCTTGCTTGTTTATTTAAACCAAAAGAAATATTATGCTTAACAAGCAAGTTATTAAATTAAAAAAAAAAAAAAAGTTGCTAAGGAAGGGAATTTTATCCACTTCAGCTAAATTACAAGAATTTATTTTGAGGCTTTGTAAGTACTTACCATTTAATAAAAAATAGAGGTTTTTTTAAAAAAATACCTTATAAAACAATACAACCTGGTAAATAATAGGTTATAAAATTCTGCGAAGTACTACACACTTCATATTTCTGCAATTTCTTTATCAACCATTTTTGAATTATTTAAGTCAAAGAGTGAGAATAAAATTATTCTCTGCCCACTGCATGCCATAATTCTACCTATCAAAAATAAAACATCAAGGCAACAAAAAATACCAAGTGTGGGTAAGATTTCTAGCTGGTATCACTTCTTTCATCTTTATGGGCCAAACCTTTTCACTAATGTATTGGTTCAGGAGATCCATATCTACCCTAGGGCTTGCAAGGGAAGGAAAAAAAATCATTAAGGAAGAAAAAGTTGGTGGAATTTACAAAAAGCATATGAGGACAATCGTGTTCTTGTTTTCTGTTGATGTGCATACGAAATGCAAGTAATGCTTATGCACCGTGAGTGTGCAGCACTGAAATAATGGATATCAAGGTTCACACTTTCAAACTTACCTTCGGAGGTAAGAGGAAAGGAGTTGGTTTGCTTTGTAGGCATATGTGAAACTGATTCCCACTGCCTACTCATCGTACAACATGTATCCCTATGTGTTTAAACTTTAGATGTGCTTTCAAAAAACACGTTCACCATTTTAGATTTCTAACATGAGAATGTCTTTGAATGACTCTCAGACCTCCCAAACTCCTTCCGTGTAGAGCTGATAGAGAGGAGAGCTCCTGTTGCCCCCCTTCTCTGCACACTTGTAGCTCTCATGCTGTCATAGTCTTTACATATGCTACACACAGTCACTAGTGAATGATAAGAAAAGCATCTATCCTGTCAAAACTGTGGTCAGTAAAACTCGTAAAAATCAGACAAAATTCTTTCACATTACATCATTTTGACAATAGATTGCTACTTTCCTTTGCTTTTATTTTCAAAATGTTGAATTTTTAACTGCTGTTTCACTTGCCACGTAACCTTTCTAATGATAAGCATTTATGGTCACCACTCTATTTCCACATTTAGGTCTCAGTGTGTATGCATGAGAGCCAATACCAAAATACTTCATTACTATTGTATTTCTAAACATTACAGATGCCTACACTACTACCAAGTTATCTGTATCGATACTGGGAGTATTGTACAATTTTGTGAGTCTTTTTTGTAAAATGTTTGTAAAAAGTTGCATTGTTTCTTAATTATTGCATGATTTGGGGTGACTGCCAGTGTGAGGACAGTGTTTTACAGCTATTGCTTGAAAGTAGGACTTATTTTTAGTTTATCTGCCTATTGTGAATAATAACAGCAAAGTCAATATACTTGGATGGCTCATCGTATCAGTATCTGAGAAGGTTTGGACATCTGGGTGGAGTGTTAATGATGAAAGGTATATTTTTGGCTAGAAAAGCTTATTCCAAATTAATTTTATCTTGCATCAGAGATATATATAGTGATGTTAAAAAAAAAAACCAACCAAACAAACAGCTCTTAATAATACATTTTGATAGTCTTTTTTACTGACAATATCATGAGAATTAAACCCACAAAAAAGAAGATACTCTAACACAGTAAAAACTCTATGTATTAATTTATCAGTGAATAGTGGGTAAAGGACACTGTAGGCCACTAATGCCATTAGCATTTTTCTATTAATACCCAGCCTAACTATTCAAAATGTAAAGAAATCTAATCTGATCCCAGCATTCATGTCTTTCCTAACTGGTGTCTGTATTTTATGTCTGCAGCTAAAAATTAATTGATTTGGGTCACAGTTGCCTAAGCATATGTGCAGTTTTACATCAGTAAGTAGTTGCACTGGATGCTTGTGTAATGTACAAGAAATCTGAATTTTTAAAATTTGGAATTTTTAATATGCTCTCTTGTAAACAAAAGAGAAAAGGTAGTGGATGGGTTAAGCACTGTTATAGTCAGTTTTCTGTGCTTCCAGGACTTTTGAAACAGTGTTTGGACAAATGTTAGGTATGTAAGTAGATTTATTCTTAGAGAAATAGATAAAATGGAGATGAAAAAGAAAGTCTAGAAAACTGTCCTCTCCCTCTCCTCTTTCTCTCCTTTTCACTCTAATTCTCCCAGGTTTTCTTTTACTTACCCCCTCCCTTCTCCCCACCCTTTCCCTTTCTCTTTTTCTTTCCTTTTCTCTCTTCTCTCTGTGTCTCTTTTTCTCCCTCCCCCTCCCGACATATAGAATACCAGCAGTCATGCACTGTAAATTCATAAAAGGTAGGAATATTTCTAGCTCTCTGGCAGGTAGAAGACATTGTTATGGGCTGAATACACTTATATCTGAATAAATTCCCAGGGAGGCTGAGAACCACTGACATGGTAGGTATGTAAAACCATGTAACTGACATCAAGGCCTGTTGCACTTGTGTAGCCTTATTGAATCAGTGGAGCGCTCAGTCCCTAGTGAGGCAGATGTCACCAGCATCTGCATTCCTGACAAGCAGCTACACCTGAGGTTCAGGGGACACTTACGTACTTAGGCGGAGTTGTGCGTCACTGAGGCTTCATCGCCAGCTTTGAAAAGTATATCTTTTGAAAAATAAGACAACAGCTTTTATATTTTGATTGGATGTAGTGGAAGGAGTCATTAGAGAGTGAGTTATGTGGCGTCTGTTCCAAGTGTCATGAGTTCTGTGCTCATACTCCAAATGAGACTAGTCTTCTTATGATGACTTCATACTGACACTAATTAATTTCAAAATACATGAAGCGGGTTGTGAATCTTGAATTTTCTCTTAAGTTTGTCTTAAACATGGCATAATATCTCATCCCCCCTTCTCTCTTCCTTCTGTTTTCAATTAGTTTTATTTTGTTTCAAAGCCCTGTATGGCACAGGACAGGAGAAGGACTTTTGTTTTACTCCAAGTATAATAGCAGTCAAGTTACAAGGCAAAATGCAAGCCAGATAAATGATGTGAAGGAAGAGCACTATCAAAAGCCACTGTATACCCCACAAACAAACACCATAACATCCAGACATGGTAAAGTCCAAGAAAAAAATTATAGTTCTATCAGGAAATCCTGCCTCACATTCTTTGATTAGACACCTTTTACCTGGGCAGTAAAGATGATGTGATGATCAAAAAACTCTAAGTAATAAATAGCATTCTCTAGAAAATGTAGGCAAAATGCATTAAATGTGTGTATATGCATACATGCGTGCAATTATTTTAAAGCGAGACACTGTCTTCAAAGTTTATTGCTCTTCGATTCTGTGGCTGACCTAACACTGTGCCTTGCAGTACATGCTTGTATTCCTTGAGCCCTGGCTTATACGTGTGCTTCTTGTGGTGACTCTGAAATTCCACTACAGGATTTTGAGTGGAGAAACTCTTGTGGTTTATGGCATCATCAGTACCTTGAGATGGAAATGAGGCTTTATGGAAATCAATCTTCCTTAAAGGGTTCTGTACAATACAAAGTGCTTAAAAAATACTGAGTGCTGCTTTTACTGTTCTGGCATCAACCCAGCCTCTGTTCACTTATGGATGGTTATACTATAGGTGGGTGTTCTTCAGCCACAGTGCTTGATGCTCAGATTGAAAAATAGAAAAAAAACCCTGATTGCCAGGAGAGTTTGCTATTGCTTTGTCCTCTCTCCAAATTCTCACTCACAGCTTTTTACTTCTTTCCAAACCTCACCTGTCCTTTTTCTGTGAAAACACAGCCTAATTCTATTTCTGTTTATGTCTGCCAGTGTTATTTTCTAAAAATGCACTTAAGGAAAAATGAAGCCTGGCTTTAACTTGATTTCAGTACATCTTGTGTTAAAGGTTGCTCATAAGTCGTGCGGTACCCATAGTACCTTCTTTGTGTGAGTGTAAATTCAATGCTTTTCACTTCCTCAGATCAGTGAAAGGACAAGTGTAACCCACTGCATTTCTGCGTATTCTGACCTATTACTGCTGGTCTTTGCTATGTCCTTGCTGATAGGAGTGTACCACGATGTAATTGTCTAAACATGCTCACACTGCTGTGATGTGCCTATGGTGAATCCTGCATAGTAATTTGATTTGATTAATGGTTTTTTGAAGGTGTAGTCCCCTCCTTGAAACTCATGTGGTTTGAGAAAACCGTGTTAGAGGTAACCTTGCTTGTTTAGCTCCACCAAACTGAATTAATTACTGTAGTTCACTTAAGAAAAAAAAAATGAGAAAACAATTCCAGGAATTGATCACATAACAATACTATGTTGCATTACTAATGACTTGGCAGCAATCATTTCTTGCTAAGAGGACTGCAAGACATACAGGTATGCTTTAAAATGCTTATAAATTATAACTCTGTTTACTGTGAGTTTTACAAATCCGTATAGAGGCCTGACCTTATTGTTCTATGTGGGTAAAATTTGCGTTGGCTTGTAGTCTTCAGTTTTAATTTGCCTCTTTTAAAGATTACAGGAATATGGCCTGAACATACAAGGTTTTCTGTGTTATTATCATGCTTGAGCCAAGCTCAGTTGGTCTGCCTGAGAACAGTGAAACAGAGAGTCTTACATCCTTCGCAAAACTGTTTAAACAATTTCATTTCAAGCATTGCCATCGCTGAGGAACAGCTGAGGGAGTCTGTGATTGCTGAGAGATTTGCTTGGTTCTTTTGTACACCATGATACTTTCTCTTTGCTCTGTAGTGTAATTTACAATGCATTTGGCTCTATAAGAGCGTTTACAGTTGTTTGCATGTTGCTATCCAACGTATTCCTTGTTTTATTTTAAAATTGACATTTTGGATCTGAAGTGGAATCTGCTAATTTTTTGGGTTTCAGAATGCGTATTCAGGATTGTGTTCGCTAATAAAATTATACACACACACACACATATATATGAGAATTTCTTTTATTTTAATAATTAATTTCAATTTCTCTGTAGAGTGCAGTAAATAAATGAGGTATAAAATATTTGTATCATCATGGCTGTGGCCTGAATTTCATACACTACCATAACCTTGTCATCTTTTGGTTTTGATATAAAAAAATCAAACCAAGAGGCTAGTAATCCTCCATATATTGATTTTTTTATTATTAAAAAGTGAAAGTTGAAAGGCAGCTCTAAGCCTGCTTTATCAGCCACACTTGGACCAACTTTGGATGCTGTTTCTAAGAGCTGGAGATGTGCCAAAGACATTAAAGTTAACTTTTTGCTTGCATTTTGCCAAACTATTCTTACTGCTCTCTTTTTATGAAAATAATTCATTTTATTTGCTTAACAACAAATATTTTTGTTCAGGGGAGTTTCTTCTGTATTAGACAGAGTCTGCCCCCTGGGGTAAGAGGGCAGCTTGCAAAGTTATCAAAAGAAACTTGTAAGTATGAGCTCTGTTATTTCCTTCAGAATTTTCTGTGCTAGAAGTAATCTAATGACAGTTCATTGGTGTCCTTTTGGAGAAGAGGAACTAGTATTTTTATTTATTTCACTCGGGAAGCCCTGAACATAATAAGCATGAATGAAACAATCACAACATGGTGTAATAAAGGTCGTTTTTGTGGAGGATGAACTAGAAAAGGTGTTCATTGACTGATGGTAGCTTACGTGTCCCAGTATCGTAGAAGTGGATCCTTCCAGCCGTGTCCCACTGTCCTCCACTGAAAAAAGGAGTGTGAGTGTTACTGAAATTCTCTAGATAGGCACTTTCTAGGTCTGTCATTTCTTTTCAATTCTTCTGTAGCTTAAAACCTTGCTGTGGGGCAGATTTGTTTGAATATTCATAAAGGCAGGTGAAGTTCACAATATACAATTTATTTGAGGTTACCTTGAATCATAAAATCATGGCATCAGTTAGGTTGGAAAAGATCTCTGAGATCATCAAGTCCAACTTTTCACTGATCACCACCTCCTTTTTAACTAGATCATGACACCAAATGCCAGATCCAATTATATATTGAACACTTCAGGGATGGTGACTCTACCACTTTCCTGACCATTCCAATGTTTGAAACCTCTTCCAGTGAAGAAATTTCTCCTATTATCCACCTGAACCTTCCCTAGTGCAGCTTGAGGCTATGACCTCTTGTCCTGTCACTGGTTGTCTGTAAGAAGAGATGGAACCCCACCTGGCTGCACCCTCCTTTCAGGCAGTTGTAGAGAGTGATAAGGTCACCCCTGAGCCTCCTCTTCTCCAGGCTAAACAACCCCAGCTCCCTCAGCCACTTCTCATAGTGGGGGAGACCACACCCTTCACCTGTTGACCTTCTCTGGAGACGCTCCAGCACCTCAATATCTTTCTCATTGAAAGGGGCCTAAAACAACACAGGATTTGAGGTGTGGCCTTCCCAGTACCAAGGACAGGGGCACAATCCCTTTCCTAGTCTCACTGACCACACTATTGCTGATAGGATGCCATTGGCCTTCTTGGCCACCTGGGCACAGCTGGCTCATGCTCAGCCACTGTCACCAGCACCCTCAGGTTCTTTTCTGCTGGGCAGCTTTGCAGCAACTCAGCCCCCAGCCTGTGGTGCTGCCTGGGGTTGTTGTGGCCAAAGTGTAGGACCTGATACTTGACCTTGCTGGACCTCATGCTATTGGCTTCAGCCCATCAATCCAGCCTGTCCACATCCCTCTACAGAGTTTCCCTGACCTTCAGTAGATCAACACTCCACCTAACTTGGTGTTGCCCGTGAATTTACTGAGGGTACACTCAATATCCTAATCCAGATCATCAGTAAAGATATTAAACAGGACTGTCCCCCGATCCCTGGGGGACACCACTAGTGACCAGCCACCCATGGGTGCACCTGTCCAGTCCATGGGCTGCCAGCTTCTCCAGGAGAGTGCTGTGGGAGATGGAGCCAAAGGCTTTGCTGAAGTCAAGGCAGACAACATGTACAGACTTCCTCACATCCACTGGTTAGGTCACCTGACATAAAAGGAGATCAGGTTGGTCAGAAAGGTTAAAATTCTATATTACATATAGAGTCATAGAGTAGTGCTCCATGGACTTCTGCCTTTCAAAGTCTGAGGCATGTTTTGCATTACAATCATAAAGTAAGGGGAAATGTTGTCTTATTTCCATTTTAAAAACAAGGATCTGAGATATGGAAAGACCATGGTTTGTCCAGAATATACAAGAAGTGGCTGATGAGTCTAGGAATAAAGCTTCAGTTTCCTTGAGGGTACCTTCACCTCTTTCTTTGAGATTACTCTATGACAAGGCATTAAAAATGTAAAAATACTGGTTTTCTTTTCAGGTTATGAGATTTCTGTTTGATGTTTTAGATCCCTCTTTAAACCCTAGGACTAGGTATGATGTGATTGCTCAGTTTGAATTTCCAAGCATTTAGATCATTTGCACCTGTAGTTCAAATAGTAAATCTGGAGCTGCAAATTCACTAGGAAAAAAACAAAAACAAAACCAAAGATTTTTTGCACAAGATTGAAGGTCACTTCTGTGCTCATGTCCATTATATGATATCAGGCCCTTTGAATGGAAGAATGAGAGGGGTGACAGAGGCCACAACATGGCTCAAGTTAGTAGAATTTACTCAGTCAGAATTCCCATTATGTTTTGAAAAAAGAAGTTTTACATGAATACAAGGTTAGGCCAACAAATGGTGCTTCTTCATCTCCACATTTAGCATTCTCTTACTGATTCTTCCATTAAATCCATAATGTCAATGTGTATAATTTATTTCATTTTATGACAAGGTAACCCACCTAGTTGATCAAGAGAAGCCAACTGATGTAATCTTTTTGAATTTCACTAATGCTTTTGACAATTTTCTCTGCTATTAGCAAAGGTCAGTGTCCAAAGAAGCTTAAAATTCAATGAGAAATATTAAAAATTTCAAAACATTTTTTTTCCAAATAAGATTGTACATGAAAATAACAAGATTCTGTGTCCTTAAGCTTTTTACACCATTTGTTGCACTTTACCATCTACCACATTATTGGGGTTTTTTTTCCCCTTCAGCATAGAGAGAAAATAATATACTTAGAGAGATGGTGGACGGTTACTACAGCACTTCCATTTATTTCTGCACTGGATACCCTGCTGAAAGTTGCATTGACTGAGCACAGGACAGACACAAAGATCAATCCTAGTGGGACCAAAACCCTTGAGGTAGTGCTTACTCAAAATCGATCAGTCTTTTCAGTTATCCCTGGCAGTGATGGCTGTTGCATTTTCTTACCATTTCACTACAGCTTTTTCTTCCAAGTTATACTGAGAGCATGGTCAAAGGTGCCGCCCTCATCTGTGTTCCATTCAAACCACTGTGATTTTCAGTAATATCAGTAATTTTGCTACATTTCCGTCTGTCCATTCTTTCTAGATGTGACACTATCGTAATCCAACAAAAGAAATTTACACTTTACATGGATAAAAGGGTTTTCAGTGTTGGTATAACCTCCTGAATTTCAGTAAATAATCACCATATTTTGGAGAGTTCTGACACTTTCTTTTTCTTGTACAGTGGCTTAAACTGTCTTATATTGCTACCATTCAGGAATCATTACCCTGCTCCAATTTGCATCTTGTCTTCCATACTTCAGGTTTTTTTGTACCAAATTGGTCAGAAGCCAGTGCTGAACATGTTTTGTTACGTGTATAGAATGAGAAGGTTTACTAAATGAGATGTACAAAATATAAAGCAAAATCATATAAATTTTAAATATATAACTATGTAGCATCATGATACTTTTGAATGTCTTGTATATGTGCATGAAGTGTATCCCCAAAAATGGTATTATGTGTGACCTAACCTAACTAACACTGTGCAATTACTATGTTTGCCAGCAATACAAAACCAGTACTAACAGGCTTTCTCTGACTCAAGGAGGTACCATCCCAAGACACAGTGGAACTCCACTGTCCTTGTTGTAGTGTTTGCAAAAGACTGTGGTTCCTAGGACTATGAATTGGTTACCTTCCCAGGACCAATTATAGCAGAAAGCATTATTTTTAAAACCAGCTGTTGTTTTAATGTTCTTTACCATAGGCTAATTTTGTTTCTGAGCACTGGCTATGTAAACACTTCTGGTTGAAGACATTGAGATGTCTTTGGTCAAAGAAGGAATCAAGGACAATAACAACAAGTCAACCAAAGCAGGACGTACCTGTCACAGTGATGTCCTACCAACAGAGTACTCTTAACTGTGACACTGAAGTAGTCAAAAAACGGAATATACCAGGAAACTGGTATTTGCCAATTCTCCATTCTCTATTCTCCACCATATTTGATGCAGATATTGTTCTGAGATGCATGCATTAAATGAGCATTGCTTGTGGTTTTATGAATGTTACTTCTCTTCCAAATTTATTTGAATTTTTCAGCAAAAAAAATTCCTATGTGGCTATGGTCAGAAACAATAAAAATAGAAATTGTGGGATTTGGCACAGCCCTGAATATGAGATTGTTTGGAAAATATCTCTGGCTCATAAATCTTCTGTTAAATTAACAGAAGATTTCTCAGGAGGTAATCATCAAATTACTACTAGTGTAGCTTTCTATAGTTCTTCTGTTTTAATGCCCTTAGACTTAGCACTTCAGAACCTTCTTCCACTACAGTGTCCCATCCATGTCTAAATATATCTCCTAAAACATTCAATATGTGTTTACTAATTGTGATCAGGGTAAAATTCAAGTACTGTGCTTGTGGGACATTTTTTTATCAGAAGCTGTATTTAAGTGATGATACACAGTAATTTGTTCATTCTTCTGTCAGTGTAATTTACAAGGCAACGACAGATAAACATAGCTATACAAGATTCATTTACAGTGACACAATGGCAGATACACAGAGCAGAACCCTGCCTATGAGATAAAGTGGACTGAGTGACTTATGCAGTAATTAGGGGATAATTGTCATTAACCTCGCAAACAGTAGTTTACCCATATTGTTTAAAAGGCTCCAGGATGCATAATGACAAGGTAATCTGTCAAAGCGCTAGGGGGAAATATTAATAAGATTTGTGCAAGCCTGGATAGAAAATATGCAGAAAGCAGCCACATTAAGCTAATTGGTGGATGAATATACACTTGTAAAAGTGCTTCTAATGGCACGTTTGCTGCTCTCCAAATGACTACTGTTAATGTGGAGAAGTGGGCTGCCTAGAAAGTCAGGACTGCTGGGACACGAGGGTATTAAGACATGAAGGCACAGTTATTATTACTTCGTACACTGTAATATAATTTCCCCACTTTCTCTTGCATTTCACTGCCTCTAATAGGTTCAAACTGATAGCTTGCTTTATGCCCTTTTATATTTCAGTGACCTTTGCCTTTTTGGTGTCACTTCTGCACCCTGCTGTCTTCCTTTTGCATCACATTGCCACCTATGACACACCTGTGGTTTTTTGGTGTAAATTTTTTCAGTAAGCAATAAAAGAAAAAAAGCCTCATTAAGATCTTGTAGTATATATTGCGAGTAATAATGCATAGTCCCCTAATGAATAGTAAAGATGGAAATCAATCTCCTGATTCTGCTGCCATTCATATATTCTGCATATAGTACAGCTGAATCCCCTTTTTGAGACACAATTTGGGTTCAATCAGAAAACCAAGCATGTAATGAAATCCAATTTATGAGTGTAGCTCACTGACACTTTCATTCCAGTGTTTATGTCCTTGGGCAACTTCTCAATCCCTTACAATGCCCCTGGTTGGGCAAATTTCTTACTGACTTAGTTGGAAATTTTACTTACAAGTCCAGAAAGACTCAGGTTTTGTTGGTTACCTTTTCCAGTTAAGGTTATGGCTTTAGTCAGTTTTGGTTTAAAGTGAGGGAAGGACCATCTGATAATTTGATTTGACTTGACTGGTTAGATGTCTTGACCTGCATTTGGTTCAGTCCATGTTAGTAGAGCAAGGATATCAGACCCTATTTGTTTATATTATCACGTGTTGCATTGGGAAAGGTCTTGGCTGAAGAGAGTCTGGGTGTCTCTTGTGGCTGTGTGTATTGCAAATACAATACCTCATCAGTATTTTTTCTGAAATCAGTATTATTTCAGAATATTTCCTGTTTCTCATAAAAATTTTGTGTCATTCTTTCAGTGCTAGTGAAACTGAGGCTCAGAAAGAGCTTACTACATTTACTGAAAGACTGCCAGAGCATAGAAAATTAGAGAAAACATGACTTTACTCAGTGAATTTTGCAGCAATAACACCAGAAAGTAAAAGCACAAGTGATTTTCGGTGACTTATGAAGGCAAATTTTTTTACATACTATACCAAAATGGGCAAATATAAATGCAAAAGTTGGTGAAAGTTAGAATGAAAGTCAATCATTACTATTGTTATATGCATGATATTTTTTTCCAACCCACTTACATGCAAAATTGTGTTCTAAAGTTGTTTTATAGCTGAAATTATTTCAGTGGCTTACCTTGTTCATGTCTCTGTTTACATGCTATCTGAGAAGTGCCTGTAGCACCTCATGCACTCTAAATTTTACACACTTACACCGTGTGCTTGATGATTTAATTGCCTCTAGTAGCCATGTTGGCCTAAGGACAAACACGCTGTTACTTGCCACAAATTAGTGGCAAAGCTTCTTCAGATACTTCAATGAATTTTCCACTCTAGCAGGTTGTAGAGAAGCAAAGGCGTCAAAATATTCTCTGTACTTCTGGTCCAAGGTTGTGGATATTAAAGCCGTTTAAGAAATTTGAATAAAAAATTTCAATAAAGTCTTTCATTTCAGGAATGTTGAGAACAAATGCTTCCCTTTTAGTGTGCATTAAAAATATTTTTGTGAGCAGATACTGTAAAGCATATGTTTGCCTTCCATTAGTTTCTTATTTCAGAAAGTCTTTGGCACGTCTCAACCAGAACGGATGGTAAAGGGAATAAATATTTGCATTTGAAAATTTGTGCAGTTCTTGGGAAATGGCCCTAGTATTTCAAGATAAATGAGATAAGGAGAACTGCTAAAAAATTGCTTTGGGTCTTCTTAAAGCTTAAAGAGTCAATTTGTATCCATGCTAACAGAAATTCTGCTGTCCTCAGTTAGTGGCATCTTTTGCCTTTTAATAGTTGCCGCCAATATGATGGTTTTGAATCAAAGCAAATTTTGTTGACATCATAGTATTTTATCCTGGCTTTGGCTGGGATAGAGTTAATTGTCTTTGTAGTAGCTGGTGCAGTGTTGTGTTTTGGATTTAGTATAAGCATCCTGTTGATAACACACTGATTTGTAGCTGTTGTTAAGTGGTGCTGACCCTAAACCAAGAACTTTCTCAGTGTCTCATGTGCTGCCAGCAACCAGGTGCACGAGAAGCTGTGAGGGAGCACGGCCAGGACAGGTGGCCTGAACTGGCCAAAGGTATACTCCATACCCTTGAACATCATGCCCAGTGTATAAAGTGGGGGGAGTTGGCTGGGAGGGGCCAGTCACTGCCTGGGGACAGTCTGGGTATCAGTCAGCAGGCGCTGAGAAGTTGTATTGTGCATCACTTCTTTCTCATGGGTTTTATTCCTCTCTCCTTTTCATTACCGGTAATAGTAGTATATTTTATTTTATTTCAGTTATGAAACTGTTCTTGTCTCAACCCGGAAGGTTTGCCTTTGCTCTCCAATTCTCCTACCTACTGAGGGCAGAGGGAATAGCGAGTGAGCAGCTGTGTGGTGCTGTGGGCCAGCTGGGGTTAAACCACAGCAGTTACACCACTGTGAAAACTAGTAAATGCAAGAGTGTCAGACTCTTGTTGTGCTTAGATTTTTTCCTCTAAGTATGGACAGACATCTGCTCTGAAAAAAAAACTTGTCTGGCACCCAAATATAAAGAGACTTGATCTAGTTGCTATGATTAAATAAAGCTCAAGCTGTTCTGATTAAATACACTATAACCCCACAGTGATCTATTATAATTTTGAAAATAAAAATACTGTATGCAGTGTTATTCAGGAAAAAAATAGTCACTGTCTTGTGAATTATACATTCTTATCTGGTCCATATCAAGAGCATTTCATAACAAAGTGAATATTTTATCAAAAGTCAAACAATATGTTTAAAAAAATCAGACAGAGCATTTAAAACTAGTGCCCTTGCATCCTAATAATCTCACTGTATTTTCAGAGGTGAATACACATTCACGAAGAGGGGAAAGAGTTCAAATTACTGTTTCTTTTTTGAAATCAGTAAGAGACATTGCCCCAAGTCCACATGGATGCTTTATAGTTGGCAAATGACAGAGTGTCATCATCTTTCAGGGCAATGCTTTCAAGGGCATTCTAAGGTTGATGAACCTGAGAACTGAAAAAGCATGTTGCAGCTGGGATACATGTGGAAGTTCAGTCCCTAAAAAGAGTCATGTGTTCAGGATCCAGTGTTTTCGTACCATTCCACACAGCTTGGTCCAGAACCAGCACCCCAGCAGGTTGCTTGTGCAGCGAGGGGTCTGCGCTCCTGGCATGCATCTTTGGGAAAAGATATGAAACAGAAGACCTGCATACTTTTGGTCAATAAAGACCCTGAAGGCCATTAAGCAAGAATGTGGGTGGTTAACGGCGGTGTCCTGGCCAGGTTTCCGCTGCGGTTATTGCATTCCACTGCCTTATGTTTCATCTGCAGTTTCAGCAGGACATGGTGTTCCTCACTTTCACTCCAAAACTGTTGAGCAGTGCTCCTGTGCGTTGTTACACAGCTGCTGTGCTCCACCATGGTGGTACGCCTCCAATATATATTCCCACAGATTTGGCTCCACATAGTGTTTCAGGGCTAAGTTAGGTCAAAATTACTTTCCAGCATGGCCCATGGAATTACTCCAGGCTTATGGTGCAATTATTCTTGATCTAAAGTGCAGCCAGATTTGCCCTGGTGTCTACAATATCAGTTTGTAAAGTTTGCAAAGGTCTTTGAGGGTCCTTTTGATCAAAACACCAAACTTTTTGCTGCTGAATGCATAAGGAGATGTGGCGAATAAAGAGCAACCAGGGCAAATACTGTTACAAACCTGGCAGCAAAGTAAGCATGTAAGTATATACATATATTTATGTAAGCAAATGAAGTCTCATTCATGCTACTCTTCGTTTGAATACACATTGCCCATGTCATTCTCAGTGATACCTCTCTTCTCTAGAAGCATGCAGGTATCCTCATGCATACCCCATGTCTTTGGGGCAAGGCAAACAACCGGTAAGAGAAAGTGGGTGCCAGAAGGAAGGAGCTTTTATCAGTTCTAGCGGAATGGAGGCTGCAGTGAAGTCAAAAGATAAAGATTTCCATTATTGACCAAGAACTCAGTAGTGCTGCACTGTTTGTTCCTGCTGCAGCAGTGTAACTCAAGGAAAGGACTGCTGACACTTAAACATGCATTTTTTCATATGGTTTCTGTTGGTGAAGGGAGGCTGGTGGGAGGTGGATGAGAAGTGACAGCTGAGGGGAAAAAAATTCAACCATGCCTCTTTGCAGATTGAGTGTGTTAAATCTCATATTAGTTGCACATGTGAAATCACAGTGAGCAAGTATGCACACCTTTTCTTCATGTTTACAGGACCAAAGGTGAGTGAGATTCAGCATGGTAAAAAATTCCCATCAGGAAAATGAGTATCTGATTGCATGTGTTAGTGTATATTTCTGTGGAAAACTAGGTAGAGGGCTTACTTTGGTCCTACTGAGATCAGTGGGAGTTAGCCAAAATGAGTTAGAGAGGTTGCACGTTGTCCCATCTGTACTAATGTGAGTTGGTGTGCTGCTCCACAGTTTTGGCAACTTTTACCCCAGGAGCAGTAGGACTACCCATAGTGTTACAGCTTGAAATTTAATTGTGAAGCAAAGAGATGCTTCTGGGAAATTCAGCCAAACAAAAACAACAAACCCTAAATCATGGAAATTATGAAGGCTTTTCTTTATTAGAAACAAATGTTACTTTTTTTCTGTCTACGCCCTAATTAAAACATCCTGTGCAATTACAGTATGACCAAATTAATACATTTCAGTCTGCTTTTCAGCTGTTATAGCTGCACGCAAAACGCTTCTTTGAGATCAGCTAGAAAATGCATAGCTCCTTAAGAGGAGCTTATGGAAGATTCGTGATAAACTCTAGGCTTGCTTAATTGTTTAATCAAACATTTATCTATGCAATATTTTGTAACAAGGAAACTTCACTGATATGCATCAAAAGCCACAGTTTAGGTGCATATGCAAACTTACTAAAATATGAAGACTAGCAATGGGGTTTTTTTCTGTATATATTTGAGAGGTTCTCAGAAGTTATCATGGTAGTGCCTGAAAATAATCCATGAGAGTTTCCCAGAACGTAAGGCTAGTTTTAGAAGTAGTCTGACTATTTTTTTACCATTCTATTAATTGCAGCCTTGTATAGTCATCTCTCACTGTGTATCCAGACAGGTGTATATATGCATTTTTCCTATGCTAAGAAGTGAATCGGTAAGATAGAATAGAACTGCAAAAAGTCTGTGTTGTGTATGTACACAAATGTGTCTTTCTGTGTGTATATAAAATTTTCTACCTGTAATGCAGTCACAACAGTCATAGGAGCTTCTTGTGCAAAATGAGAATTTAAAACAACTGATTCCATAACAAAAGTTCAAGATTTAGGGTGTACTTTTATAGTGTATGCTTGTGTAGACTGCCCTTATTCTCTAAATAGTCACTTTTTAAATTGAGAGGTTTTAAAGCTGATTTGAAAGATTTAAAGGCTAAAGGCCTTCAAGAAATGAAGACTCACCTTTTCAATCATCCCTAGTTAAGCTCCTAAAAATTAGAGTGATCTTTGTGTCCATTTTCTGTTGTCGCCTGTTTGTGTCATTCAGGATACCACCATGTGTTCTTCTTGACCCAGAAGTTTAAGACAAGATGAATGTAACATATCCTGACCCACACCTCTCTTCCTAACATACAGTCAGCAGAAATCAGGAGGCAGGTTCAGGGTGATTAACCATGACATTACTTTACAGATCTGATGTAGTGTGTGTGTATGTGTGTGTGTATCTGTATCTATTCAGATAATAGGCTTGAGTGTGTGGTTAGAGTTAAAAAAGGTTCAGCGTTATGTCTTCTATCCTTGGAGGTCACTTTAGTACTATAGTTTAAAGATTAAAATACTTTCTGCATCTAANAAATAAAATAAAATAAAATAAAATAGATTAAGTTAAAAATCAGACCAAGGATGTATGGACAAAGAAGCAAGAGCATCAGTGTATGTTGTACAGATTGGGCTTACTTGTCTACTGCCAGGCTTAGAGCTGTACTCATGCAGTGGTATCTCTGTACTCATTGACTTCCTTGTACACATTGTCACAGGAGGCTTGGCTTAATCAGTTGTGAGCTGAAAAAAGTAATATAAATTGGAACCTTTTGTCATGAAGTATTTAAATGTTGATATGCTTTAATGGCTTCAGGGAGAAAATTTAGCATGAGAGATTGTAAGAAACAAGAAATCGATTACAAGTAAGAAAGGATTTGAACCTCTAATCAAGTATTACCATATACAGAAAGATCCCTAGCTAGTTATAGCTAAATTCAAATGGGATAATGGTTAGATTTTTTGTTAATTTTAAGTTTTATCAAAAAATGACATTCCTATTCACTCTTTATCTAGTTTTGCATAATACATACCTACACTGATTTATGGAAAGCTTTCACTGTGCACATATTGGAGCATATGCTAGACAGTATCCATAAGCAGGGAGGGTTTTGTGGAATATAGGCATCTGTACATTTCTCTTTACTTTTGTTGGGCAAAAAAGGCCAAACAACTTCTTGCTGAAAATTAACAATATAAAGCTTGATATAACTAGTAGGAGTAGGCAAGGACTATTTAAGAGCAACTTTCTGATTCCCTGCTTTTTTTATGACAGCAAGGGTAACTCCATGATTGCCACACCCTTGACTGCCAGTTTCTCTGATCAGTGGGACTTATGGCTGCTGAAGGTCTGGTCCTCCTCATTGTAAATTGTTAAAATTAAACAACAGGTGGAAGTGTCTCATCAAGAGGTAATCCATGTAGATAAACGCCAGCTTCGCTCAGTTAAGATGTGGAATAATTCCCTCAAAGCACACAGGCACCCTTCCATTTAGGTGCTTGCCTTCCTGTTCTGTGTATGCAGAGCTGGCTGTGCTGCCATCAGGGAGGGACTGTGTGACACCTCTTTCCTCTTGCATGTGGGAGTCTGGTGCAGGATCTTTACCTACTATTTTCATGAATTATTGTTGTGCTAGCTGTGATTAACTATTAACTTACAGATTAGTTTTAGTAAAGCATCCATCTGTTATATAAGCTTGTGAGTGATTTACAAATTAAAACAAAAACAAAATAAAATGTAGCAGTAGTACATTACAAAGCAGCCTGCAGCTGGATGCAGACAGGAATCCTAATTCAATTCATGTAGGCAGTGTAGATTAGACAAGGGTCTTTCCTTCCTATTTTAAACTACAGAAGTTACAGTTAGAAGGAATTAATATTTATGATTTGGGATGGGAAATGTGTGCATATAGATCAGGTCAAATGTGACAGAGGAGGCCTGGAGATCAAAATCTGAACCAAGTCTGGTTTTGCAGTTCCATGTAGGAATTGAAGTAGATGTAACAAACTTCGGATCTTACCCAAGGGGAGAGTAGCTAAGGTTATTTGGGTGGTAAAAAAATATATATAATACTGGAGCTTTAAAATATAAACCCATCCTTTAATTTTTATATGGCATTGGTGTTTTTTCCTCCCACCCCTGATCCAATTTAGGCTTTGTTTTTTTTAATTTATTTTTCTTGTTGGGAGGGAATTTTGATGTCCTGGATGATTTCTCTTAGAGAGTGTAAATTCGACAATATTTTACTGACTGCTACGTAAAGAACTGTAAGGACATAGAAATCAACCCTGTCCACCGTGCTTATGGCTTATGGGTGTTCAGCGGTGGGGACATTTCCTGACTAATGCTGCAAACCAAAACCAGAGTCTGCATCTTGATGTTTAGTTCATCACTGTAAATACAGACTGAACATTTTCTACATATAGATGGGTTTTGGGGCTTTCCATCTGGATCAACTGGGTAAGATTTTCCAAGTTATTTGCTGTTGAGGGTTTCAGGGTTTGGTTGTAAATGTTCATGTGTGGAGCATTTCTGAAAATTTTGTAGTTGTATCTAAGGTATTGAAACATACATGGCATTAACCTTTGGTGTTAACTTTATACCCAGAGAGGTGAACTGAACTAAACATATCCAGACTGAATTAATAAAACCAATTGTAATTAATTAAATGCACACTTTAGTATTTGACATTGCAAAATTCTGTCTTTCAGTGCTCTAGGAAATGTGACGGAACAGAAGAATCAGTCCTCTGAAGACTGAAAATAATTAACTAATTTAATAAATAAATAAATCAATCCAGGGTATAAAGTGGCTGGAGGGGAAGAAAGGTATTTTCAGATTTCATAATCAAACAAAATTTGATGGTTTTTGCAAAAGTGTATAGTCTAAAGTCTTCGGGTAAGGTTCGGAATCTGAGACTCAGGTGTAAAAATATCAGAGGCAGTATCGTGGTGTGTCTTGTAAGGCTTTCAGACTGTTTAATGCATGAGAAAGCATTGGAATAAATCTGGTTTTATGGCCTTCCGCATTTCTTGTTGGTTATAGTTACTGTGCTAATGTTGTGTCCAGCATTTGCCCAAAAGGAAAGATGCCAATAAAATGATGTATTCATTATATAAGTATTTTAATATGTTTTTATCAATACTTGCTGGAATGGATTGCCTGACATTACACTGCAGAATTTTTAAGTCCTACCTTCAGGCAAATCTCATGCTTACTAGCAAAAATGAAAGTGTGAAATGCTTTTTAATGTATATTTAACAACAGATAGTCTAGTGATTACTGATGTGTATTCTCTCTGGATTTTTCCCTTGCTATCAGAAGGCAATGTTAAGAGACAACATTTTTACACATTTATGCTATCTACATCCATCAGATCCTTACTTTTTACATACTTTTAACTGTCATTTATAACGAGGCTACAAAAAAAGTAATCTCTCAAGTCTAAACCATACCAAGATTGCAAGCTTACAATCAATTGCCAGTAATAGCCCAGGAAAAAAGGGATTAAGGTACAAGTGTTATGTGCTATTTTTAAGACATTTTGCCTTGCATCAAAGTTTTTTGTGAAATGGCCTATAAATTACTTCAGTCTTATATCTGCTTGTATTTAAGGAGGAAATCTATCAAATGCATTTATTTAGCTCTTTCTAATAGTGTTACCATTTAATAGTGATTAAGGTACAATTCTTTGTATTTTTCAATTATGTGCACAGCAACAGTTCATGTTTTGCTAATGTATTCTAAAGAGTAACATTCTACAGAGATCACTGTTGTTAAAATAAAAGTACTGAAAGCATTTTAGATCACAGAGTCCTGGGATCTACATTTTGTGTACTCTGACATTATTAAACGCAATCTGGTTTTCTAACTGTGACTCTAATTACAGTATTTGCATGGATGGAAAGTTTGTATTTTTTAGTTAAGTTCTATTAACACTGTTTTCATCTTGTTTTTTGAGCTTAGTGTTTCATGTTCAGGCAGCAGAGCACCTTCTTCAATAATTATGCAGAATCAATAAGTTTTTTTCTTTGTGTTTGTCTTTGTTGTTTCTTTGATATGGCCTCTAGGATGCTGCAGGCAAGGTGCTGGACCGCTGGGCCATCATGTCCAGGGAAGAAGAGATCATTACCCTTCAGCAGTTTCTGAGATTTGGAGAAACGAAATCTATCGTGGAGCTGATGGCAATTCAAGAAAAAGAAGGGCAGGCTGTGGCTGTGCCGTCTTCAAAGACAGATTCAGATATAAGGACTTTTATTGAAAGCAATAATCGCACCAGGAGCCCAAGTCTCCTTGCTCACCTGGAGAATAGCAACCCTTCCAGCATTCATCATTTTGAAAACATCCCAAATAGCCTTGCATTCCTGCTTCCATTCCAGTACATAAATCCAGTCTCTGCTCCACTGCTGGGGCTGCCTCCAAATGGCCTCCTGCTGGAACAGCCAGCAATGAGGCTCCGTGAACCAAGCCTTACGACCCAAAATGAATATAATGAGAGCAGTGAATCTGAAGTTTCCCCTACACCTTTCAAGAATGAGCAAGCATCCAGCAGGAATGCTTTGACCAGCATCACAAATGTGGAGCCCAAAACTGAGCCAGCCTGTGTCTCTCCTGTTCAAACACCTACGCCAGTCAACGATTTATCAAAAACAGAACACACAAAAAGCTCATTCCGAATTCACAGAATGAGGAGAATGGGGTCAGCCTCCAGGAAAGGAAGAGTGTTTTGCAATGCATGTGGCAAAACTTTCTATGACAAAGGTACTCTTAAAATCCACTACAATGCTGTGCACCTGAAAATCAAGCATCGATGCACTATTGAAGGCTGCAATATGGTCTTCAGCTCTCTTAGAAGCCGCAATCGCCACAGTGCTAACCCAAATCCCCGCCTCCACATGCCTATGCTGAGGAATAACCGTGACAAAGATCTAATTCGTGCTACATCAGGTGCCGCTACTCCTGTCATAGCAAGTACAAAATCCAACCTAACTTTAACAAGCCCTGGGCGTCCACCGATGGGGTTTACCACTCCCCCTCTAGACCCAGTACTACAGAACCCTCTTCCCAGTCAGCTGGTCTTCCCGGCTTTAAAGACTGTCCAACCTGTTCCTCCTTTTTACAGAAATTTACTTACTCCTGGAGAGATGGTGAGTCCTCCAACCTCACTCCCAACCAGTCCCATAATACCAGCAGTGAGTGGCATGGAGCAGCATCCCCCTCCTCCTTCGGAGTCATCGGTACCTTCAGTGTTGATGCCCACCCCGGAGCCCAATGCAGATCTTGCCCCCAAGAAGAAGCCAAGGAAGTCGAGCATGCCAGTTAAAATTGAAAAGGAAGTTATTGACACTGCTGATGAGTTTGATGATGAAGATGAGGAGGTGAATGACAGGAGCACGATGGTGAATGACATTGGTCATGACAATCACTGCCATTCTCAGGAGGAAATGAGCCCAGGCCTGTCTGTGAAAGACTTTTCCAAAAGTGACAGAAGCAGATGTATGTCCAGACCAGACATAAGAAGGGCAGACAGCATGACATCAGAAGACCAGGAGCATGAGAGAGACTATGAAAATGAGTCAGAGTCATCAGAGCCCAAGCTGTGTGAAGAATCCCTGGAAGGTGATGATCGCCTCCATGAACCTGGTGAAAAATCTATGATGCACAGTGACAGACCAGATGAAAACCACAATGACTCTTCCAACCAGGATGTCATTAAGGTGAAGGAAGAGTATACAGACCCTACATATGATATGTTCTATATGAGCCAATATGGACTGTACAATGGAGGCAGTGCCAGTATGGCTGCTCTTCATGAAAGTTTTGCTTCTACATTCAACTACAGCAGCCCTCAGAAATTCTCCCCAGAAGGTGAAATGTGCTCCAGCCCAGACCCCAAGATCTGCTACGTTTGCAAGAAAAGTTTCAAGAGTTCCTACAGTGTGAAGCTTCACTACCGAAATGTTCATTTAAAAGAGATGCATGTCTGCACAGTGGCTGGCTGTAACGCTGCGTTCCCATCACGGAGAAGCAGAGACAGGTCAGTAAATATTAATTGATTTTCTGCATTATTAAATGTGTTGAATTATGGAAGAATAGGCAGTTTAGGCTATATGAAGAAATAGAGAGATACACAGTAATGACAAGTGACAATTGTGTTCCCATGACATTGAAAGAGATTTATCATTTTAAGAATTTCATTGTTCCTTGGCATTCAGAATGGTACATATTGTGCCATCCTCTTAAGTGACTGGCTAGATAATAAATGTCACTATACTTTCTATATTCCTGTGAACACGTGTATTGTACTTCTGTTTATAAGCTACAGCCCTCATACATTTATTTTCTTCTCCCTGTAACATTTAAAACAAGAAAACCTTCTATTAACTGTACAGTAAATTATATATAATACAAATATCTCCTTGCATGCATGTCAAAACACAGAACTAGGAAGGAGGGGCAGGGCGGATGGATGGTTGAATGAATGGATGGAAATAGGTAATGAAGGACTGGAATGATTTCCATCCTCATAGGGTCATACAAAAGCAAACAAGAAGCATTAGAAGGTTGTTCTTTATTATCTTTACTTTTTAAAACTAGGTGCTATGTTGTAGTGAGAACAAGTAAATATTAAGAAAATCATTGTCTGTTTCTTAAGTAGAACCTACACACATCTCTGTCCACTATGGTCATTTAGCCTATTTTATTTTTTTCTGCAAGTGAATAACTCCCTTCTCCACCAGTGGAAACTATGCACATTCAAAGAGAGGAGAGACTTCCCTACATATTTTTAAGATCAACCAGGGTATATTCTGCTGGCCCTTCAGATGACATCATGCCTGAGCTATGCTGTATCAATACAAAAGCAGTTGAGCTTAAACAGAAGCAGCTGGTCCATAAACGCTTTGGTTTAGGGGGTTCTTTTTTTGGTTTTGGGTTTTTTGTTTGGTTTTTTTATAGACTGTTATTTTTGATTCCTGAGGAAAATGTAATATAAATGGAATTTGTCAAGGTGATAGGATAACATGGTTATTTCATACTTGTGGATAAAAGCTCTCTCATTTGATGATCATATTGTCACATAACAAAATCTCTCTGGTTCATGGAGTAATGGTGAAATTGGGTCACCTCTTTTCCTTTGCTTGTGTTTCATATTTTTTCATTAGGCTGTAAAAATTCAGCAGACACAGGAAGGAAATTAAACCTAGCTAAACATTTCACACACAGCTCCTGGGGTGTTGTTTTTTTTTTTTTCATTGAAATTGAGGTGGTTAGAAAGGGAATTTATCACATCTTATAAAATGAAAGCAAGTTACCGAGGAGCCAAAATTCACTGTTTTGACAAAGAGTACAGTCTCCAAATATCTCATGTCTTCTCTTATCATTATGAAATCCACTAAACAGAAAAATATGAACAAACATAAGAATACAAATTCAAAACACCTAAGAAGGACAGTCTAGGAAGTTTGCATTTCAATAGGTTGAAAGTACTGGATACGAAGCAGGTAAATCTAAATCAAGACTCCTTTTCTTGCAGTGTGCTGGTAAGTTTTATGAGTCTTGAATTTGACAAGGGAAGTATGCGAGTCAGTGGCATAATCTATGCTGAGTTTAGATGTGTGCAACCCCTTTCAATTCCTGAAACCATAATCTTTGTTAGACAAGAATTTAGTTTGGTCAATCTGTTTCCTCAAATGAATTAAGAAAAATCTGTCGTGTACTAAACAAAACAGCTCTGCATTGAGCATGTGAAGCAAGATCTGACCAGCTTTAGGATTTGGAACTTCATGCAGTGTATTATATTTCAGCAGTACATTGAAAGATCAAGCTAGTAATAAAGTTAGCATAGTAAAAATTTAGATGTTCTAAGGAAGACTGACTGTGATGACAAACATGAAATATTTCTTTGACAAGAACCTGAAAATAGGGCATATTTTGAATTTTGTTTTGTAATCTACATAGGATACTCCTATTAAGCTTTTTGAAAGCAAGCATGAAAACTTATTTAGTATCTTAAAATGCAGGCTGCATATTTAAAGGTAAAATTGTTATCTGCATATTTTGAGTTGTGTAAAGCACAAGGCCACCTTTTTACATCATTCAATTAGTAGCATTCAGAATATGATTCAGTTATGTGTTGCACCTGGGACAAAAGACATTTTTAGGCATATTATATCCTTTAACTACAAAGATTTAATAACGGTTCTGTAATTCAGAAAATTCAAAGGTGTGGCACAATTTGTGTGCCCTTTTAGTTTTTGTTAGTTGTTTATCACTTTTGGTTAGCAATGGGGTTAGTTAGGGAATGCGTGAAAGAAGCAGAAACTCTCTCATGGTTCAGGATAATTCTTTTGGACACTTGAGCAGGAAGCATATACAAAACTTCCCTGGGCTTCTCATTTTTATCCAGAAGTGCAATGTCTAGACAGGTGCAGAAATGAAAGCATATGTACAGCGTGTCAAAGAAAGCAGATGAAGAATTTAAGTAACATTTTTAAATACTTTGTCAAAAAGAAGGCAGTTTTGTTAAAGTTAGGAAGTAAAAGTTAAATTAATACATTCTCTTCCCCTTTTTTTTTTTTGGTGGTATTGAGAGGTTTTTTGTGTTTATTTGGGGTGGTTTTTTGTTTGTTTTTGTTTATTTGCTTTGTTTGTTTGTTTGGGGGTCTTTTGCAAACTATTTAATTACCCTCAAAATTTTTCCATTCAATTCATTTTAGGTTTTTTTCTGATCTTCCTTCTGAATTTTTTTTTTTTTTTTTTTTTTGTGAGAAAGAGTAAATACAATTCCTAGTTTTTCAGATTATGGAGAGCACCAAAAAGATAACTGGATAACTAGATTAATAGTATTGCAAAGTGAGTATTTCTTCCAGCCACTTAAATCAATTTCACTTAAAAACTCAAGAGCATTTTGCTAACAATTGCTCTATGGGAGATAAGATTTAGCTACCTACAACACATAGTAATCACTCCTGGATAATATTTGAAATGGATTTGTGTCCCATTTTTGGACATTACAAAAGTCTCTGTGATTTGCTTCTGTTGTGAGCCACTCACATAATCTTTGATTAGCTGAAGTGTTTTTGCTTTGAAAATGAAAATGCTTTTTTTTTTTCACTACTTTCAGTAATATCTCCTTAATGAAATCAGAGTTCTAGCTGTTTCATACCTTACAGTCTTGTGAAATTTTTATCCTTTTTTGTCATTTTATTAGGCCTATTACCAGCGTTGCATTAATTATATTATTAATCCTATTATAACTAGTTAGATAACTAAAACTCACAACTCTATGTTCTGTAATAAAATACAAGTTTAAGTGGAGATAGATAACATTGGCTGATCCTTTTTGTTTCCTTTAGAGGCATCTAATTTGGCTTAAGTCCTTTTCCAATGCAACTCTAGTTAATCAAAGGTTAATCAAATACTCTCCCTGCCTTGTATGTACACAAAACTCCAAGCTGTTGACAGCGGGTGGAGCTACTGTAAAATGGGCTTTGGAAGGGAGGAGTTGTGATACAGACTGCTTGTTTCCAGAGGCAGCAGGTCACATCAGGAGCAAAAACAATGCTCCTTTGATGAAGGAGGGGTTTTATCTGTGTCAGAGCTGCAACTCCCCCCTTTGTAGAAAGCATCCTGTAGCAATTTGTGCTAAGGTTGGCCAAATCTAGCTTTACCATTCCTACATCATTTGTCCCAAGGTCAACACCTGCATAAATATCCTTCTGCCTGAAATGTTGGACTATCCTCTGAGATCTTTGGCTAACCACTGCTAGTCCTTGCAAATTAGAGTCAAGATAACCAGAATATTTCAAAGTCCCACTTCACACGTGTTTTTTTTCAATTCAGGGAGAAGGAAAGAAAAGTGAGGTCCTGTTGCTGACTATCAATGACCCAATAATTCTGTTATCCCTTCTAGAAGTTACACATTATTGCTTTCAAAGAGTCAAGTTCTGCTGAGACTAGATTTTTTTTAAAAAGCACCTATTTTCAACATTCTTCTGAGCTACAGCATCACTCATTAAATCAGCCTTAATATAGGCTGATTAATCTAGCCTAATACGTAGATCTTTGGTCTTTCCCTCAGAGAAGTCTTTCTGACTTTCTTTTCCTAGAAGCACTAGACTTGAGTAAACCATTTTTTTTGTTCCATACTTGAACAACCACTTCCTGAATTAGCTGTTCATGCATTTCTGTTCGTGTATTTACTTCAGATGTACTTTCTTCTAAAGACATGATGTTCAGGCTATGTCTTGTTGCAAAAAGACAATGGAAATTAAATAGGAAAAGACACCATATTAAAAATTTGTCAGAAACAATGTCATAAGCCTCCTTTTGAGCAGAAAGACATCTTCTCAAGTAACTTTTTGGATGGAAAAGAGAGAGATAAAGAATGGAAAGATTTGTCCTTGTGGAATGAATTCTGTCTATAGTCAGAGAAGGTCTTTCCTGCAAGTGAGAAGGGCCAGTTGCCACAGTGGTTAGATTCCCCTGGGATCTCTTTCCCAGCCTCATCTGTGAGTTTTGTCCCAGCAGATACTGAGTTTGCCTTAAAAGAGATAGGTGTGGTTAATAAAGACAGCACTGAGGTACAGGTGCTCAGGGAATGATCCTGAACTGTGAATGAGACATGTGGGTGCGAGCAGGGAAGAATTATTTCCTGACCAAAGTGGACAGCAATGCCAAAGTTTCCTCTAAGTCTGTGTTGAGGTAAAGGTCTGAATGGTGAGCCTACAGCAGTTGGCTTCATTTTGGTCTCTCACCTATAAGAGCCAAAAGGATTTTGTGGTCAAAACCAATGATGAAAGAGGTGGCAGGTGGACCTTTTGCCTTCATTAGGTTTCGTTGAGAAACTGCTTTTTTTTTGAGAAGACATAGAGCCATCTTTTCAGTTAGACTTAGTGCATGCTAAATCCCCATTTCACCTCAGTACAGATGCTATTAAAATCAGTGGGTTTAAAGCTAGGGCACAACATTAATATCAAGGGGTAACCATGTTTTCCTTTCTCTCAAAGTGTGGAAAATAAATTAATTCTCAGTGTACCTGCTCAGAGAAACAGAGCAAAAACTTTTCATTTTTTTCTGTCTGCTACTTAAGTAGAACTATTCATTGCTCAGGTTTTTGTTTTAGCTTTAAGTTTTCTCAAAAAGTGAGCGTGCATGCATATGCATGTGCATGTGTGTGTGTGCACATGTGTGTTCCACAAGATGGGAAAGGTAACTGAGCCCCGTGAATAAATTTAAAAACAAAATAATATCTGCTCAGGGTGACTTATAAATAAATATGAGGCAACTATTGGTGCCAAACGTGATCATGCCATTTGATTGCAAGTTAAATCAGTCCAGATTTAAAAATGTAAACTCCTTGATTTGTATGGAGAAAGACATCTGTAGGTGGTTTATTAAAACCTGCTGATGTTTCCAGAACTAAATTTGTGCAGCTATGGGCCTCTGGGTAGCTGTATTGAAAAAGCAGAGATATACTTTTTGTCTGGTTACCTGACTTCCGGCCTTGTACAGGTGTGCTCGAATATATTAACACCAGTTACCTATGATGAGCCGCTGCATACATTATCAAGGGAGGTGAAGATGGGAGAAAGCTGTTACCAGCCTCCTGTTATCACCTCCTTGACACACAACAGTACCCATTTTTTCATCATCCTGCTAGGTTTGGAATCTTCTACAGATAACTTTTTAGAGAATTATTTTCTATAAATGCACTCCATTCCAGCTCCAAGAAATAAAATACTTTGCATCAGTCCATGGTAATTATTCCTGTAATTCCTCATATATAATTAACTGTCATATACAACTTGAATTTCCTGCAATAAGAACAAGGAAATCAGGTTTTAAGACATTAGGTATTTGATGAACCATTTGTCAAGAGACAAAAATGATATCTGATACATTTTTAAAAATATAAACACATTTTACACCTGTACTATTGTTTCTGGATGTGATGCAGTTCATGAAGAGACTAGCTGCATATCCAATACAATTGAATGAACCATTAGGTTTTCTCTTGCAGAGACACTAAGATGTGTGTCATTGCTAATGTTCACATAACTCTTCCTTACCCAAGAGAAGCTGTATCATAAAGAAACATTTTGTGCCATCCCTAACACAGATCTACTGATCTAACCTCTTCCATGAGTAGTCATGTTGAACAGAGACTGCCTGTCATATTGCATACTCACCAATGTGAACAGGAGATGCAGAATAAAACTGGAATGCATAGAAAAAAGGTCTTAATAAGATTTTAAAATAGTATTCAAAAGAAAATTTAAAAAATAAAGCATGACACTACTTATATAAGTAAATATTGAAGGATCAGTTCTGGTGTGGAGGGAGTTTTTTTCCAACTACTTACAGTCATTTATTTGGAGTTTGAATTGGAGGTGGTGGTTGTTTTTTAAAACACCCTGCTGTCTACATTATCTTGTTCTGCTTTGGTATACAAAATTATATCACTTAGGGAGGGAGAATACAGTTTTTTGTGAAGTTCAAGAAGTCTCATTTTTATGTGAACTTGCAAATAAGCCAAGGTATTTTCAGTGACCTGAAAAGCTTATTTAAACAAACTGCTACACCAGAATTAACATAGGTGGGAAGCATAAGTAAAACATTGAAAAGACTAGCCAAAAGCAAAACATGTATTGAGCAATATTTTCCCCTGGTATGTGTTGTGACAAATAGTGTAAATGTTTATTGTGTTTTGTCCAAGTTTCCTACATAGGTTCTGTGCGTTTTCTGTTTTGTGAAGGAGGGTGTTTGGGAAGACAGGACTGGGAACATGAAGGCTTATCATAATATCTTGGTTGCCCCTAGGTTCCTCGGACCCACAAATCTTTCAGAGAGTGGGAGACAATTATTTTCCATTCATCTGAGTAAATGTAAAGCTGTACCCCATATATAAAGATGTTCCATCTTCCCTAGAGTCTTTTGGAAGTGGGTTAAATAAAACACCTACCCACATTAGTTCCCACAGGGAAAGGCTCTAGCTGTTCTTTTAAACTTAACAGCAGAAGGCTATAAGATTTCTGCTACAGGGAAGGAAGCTGTATTTACAGATAGAAGATAACACCAGGACACTACTTGTAAAAGTCTGGGTGGAAGAAGACACTGCAACTTGAGAGATGTGGTCTTCCTAGGTGTAAGAGTCTGGGGAGAAATAATTAAGGATGAGAGAAACACATTTGTGACAGGAATAGCTGTGTATTTACTGCTCTTTGAATTTACAGCTCTCAGTGAAGGACAGAGACACTCAGGCAGGTAAACGCTGTCTATATATACCTTCATGATCCATTTATTTGTCAGCTGTGCATGTCTCTTTGAAAAGAGAAACTTTCAATTCAAGAAGCAAATTTTTCATAGATATTATACCCTGACCAAAGATTATTTATAGCTGAGACCGTTTGCTTTTCCCCATAATGACAATGCTGCTCTTTCCCCTAGATTTGAGCTGTTTCATTCATTGGAACATGAACTGAGTGACTGTGTTGGGACATATACGAATTAATGTGAGTAAGAAAATTGGTGAGGCAAGTCGTACAAGTGAAAACAAACAAACAAGCAAACCCAAAACCAACCAACCAACCAAAAAATAAAACTACATCAAGAAAACTCCAACAAATACCATCCCCGCCCAAAAAAAAAAGCAAACCACAAACTGAAAGAGGGAAAATTTACCAAGTATAGATGACTCCAAATAGCTACAATACTTTTTTGGATGCCAGTCCTATCAGTATATCTAGACAGAGGTTGACATTTCAAAATATATTTTGAAGTAGAATTATATAACAGGTGATCAGTATGGTAAAACAAAGATCATTTGGATTTCTGTTCCATTGCTTTTTGATGAAATAGGTCTTATCTGGTGAGACAGGTGAGATAGGAGAGTTTTCCACTGAAATATGTCTTAGTAGAAGATGTTAGTCAAAAATTGTTGGCAATATATGTGCTCTGGGGAAAAGAAAACCCAAACTCCAACTTCTCTACATCTGGGGCATTTTTTAATGATTGTACAACCTGCTAGTCATTAGCAAATGTGACAGTGAGTCCATTTAGAATGGAATGAATGAATTAGAGCCCATAGTTTCAGAAATATACTGTTCAGTTAGAAAATATTAGGAGTAAAGCTAAACGTACTACTCACTACTTATGTCAGGAAGATCCTGAAGGAAGACACACAGAGTTATGAATGAGATTTAAGTGCTCCAGTGTCAAGGAAGAGACCACTGTGTAGGCCCTGCAAGTGCCCTGCAAGACCCAGTGTGCAGCTTTTCACTGCCCCTTAATTCTGACCTGCAGGACTTGCAGTTTGCTGTCCTTTGTCTCTTCAGGCAAGCAGTGTCCCACATCATGTGCCAGTATTTGTGGTGTTATGCTGTAGTACTTCAGTAGAAACCACTCATTCACGTCCAGCACGTACACATAAAACATTCTCTAATGGTACCTTTAGAGGTACCTCAGATGGTCTTTCGGGGCCTGAGGTAACACAGGAATACCTTAGGTGAGATACCACTTATGGCTCATCACAAGTTGACCTTTAATGGCAAACACTGCATATTTCCTGAAAACAGTTTTAGGTCGACTACTTCTAAAGAAATTCTAAGGCTTTTTGTAGTGCTTCCTCCTTTCCAGCAATCTTTTAAATGAGCAGTTTGCCATGTGCTAAGTGAACTTTTTTTTATTATTATTTTTTTAATTAAGAGTTTATTTCACATTTAAGATTGCCCTAAATAGCATTGCTTTTAAAAATCTGTCTAAGAAATAATTTAACATTTTTGCCATGAGGCACCTTCAAGCTTCATATAAATGGACCTGGAAGAGAAATGAAAGAGTTTTAGATTTTCCAGAAGTGTATGCTCTCATAAAAGAGAAAGAATTGCAGGACTTTGTTGGCATTGTGTATAAATGTAAAATGGTTTGTTTTGTATGGGGAAAGCAGGAGGAGAGAAAGAAAGGATAAGATTGTAATAAGAAGATATTGTTTGCTGTCACTTTGGTTTTCCTTTTTTTTCTTTTTCTTTTTTTTTTTTTTGAATAAAAAGGGGGAAGAAAGCCCCAAGCTGTATGTCTGTGTCAAACTGTATGAGTCTGAAAGACAAGATGTAAATTATAGGGTTTATAAGTTGTTATTTCCAATGTTACTGATTTTGATTCTAGTGCTTTACAAACTTTATTGCTTATTTTATTAACTAGGGAAAAGTGTTTCGCATTCCAGTTCAATACATTTTTTTCCTTTCTTTCCCTCTTCCTCCTTCTCTCTCCTGTTCTTTGTTATACCAGAATAAAGAAAGCAATTACAGTTCAGCGACTTGCAACTGAAAATACAAATGGGACATAGTTAATTTTGCTGCCTGTAAACCTTAGGTTGTACTTTTGTGTTTTACACACAGTATGTGGAAATAAAAATAGACCAAACATGTATATGTGTGTCTGTGGATGCGTGTACTGAAAGAAAGAGATACATTATGTTATTAGGTAAGGATGTAAAAATACAGTGGATAGAAAGAGAACATGGATTCCCTCTCAGAAGGTAAATGAGCCCTTGTTCCAAGAAGAAGATGCACACAGATTATATATTACATGAGATTGAGAACCAGGATTTCATGAGGAGGGGCCCTGGCAGGAAGGATAACAGATCCTGCACTGGATGTCTCTCAGGTCTGATAGCCAGATAGGGGAACAGCACTAATTCTGCAGCCTTTTTAGTCTGTTCTGTCACAGAAGGGGCACTGCTGGGTCAGTCAGCTCACTAGTAATTGTGTTTTACAGACTTCTAAAGCAATTGGCTCAGTCAGTCCCAATTCAATAAAAGTGTAGAGCAAGAGTGAGAGCACTTTTGTTCTATTTTTTACTTGAAATTATTTCATTCAGCAGTCTGTCTTTTTTATTACCAGGATTTGACATTAGCACTCCAAGCTATATTAGCATCCATTTCAGCAGTTCAGTAATGGTATTAAAAAAACACTTAACTTCAACGGTGAATGGTTGTATGACAGTACCATAAAAATCCGCATTAAAAAAAAACTTATGTATTTGTCCCTGCAAATTATTTTTCACTCGTTTAACCACTTCAAAACTACACTCTCTTGACTGGTGTTTGCAAGTGCTTTAGCAGCAAGGAAGGCTTGTAAAGGGGCTGCAACTGCAGCAAGAATGGCATAAAGAGAAAAATGAAAACATTTAAAGAAGAAAAATGTGATAGGAACATGCAAGCACACATACATATACAACAAAGACCTTTCATTTTGAGTGGGTACCTGTCATTCATCAACTGAAGTAAGATTTTTAAACTCAAATCACTTGAGGTAAAATCTTTGGCATCTTCTAGAATTCTGGGATTTAATTTTAAACCCAGCACTCTCCAAGCTTGGGATGGCAGCCTAACTATCTTGGCACTGCAGCACATTCATAAATGACTGCATTAGGTTCTAAATTTTGATTAAACATTCTGTAATTAATCAATAGTAGACATGAAGCAGTTGGCAAGGTCCAGAGCTGCAAAATGTTTAAGACATAAAACATTACAAAGTAATTAGAATGTGCTCCTTCAAGAGAAGGATTGCCTTCAATAAAGAGGTAAATGATAGCATCATGTTTATTGTGGACGTAGGCAGCCAGTGCAATATGATAAACTGCAGGAGATACACATATCAGTAATCATCCACATTATTAGTGTCATTAATCATAATTCTAAAAATATGACAGCAGCAGCCAACTTTTTGACCAATTTTGCCTCTGCCTGTTGGCCGTTATAACTTCACTAATAGACTGCAGAGCTCCTGTGCGTGGCAGTTTGCATTGAGAATGGAAGGTTAATTATATTTGAGCTGCTGATTCTTTCTCTCCTCGGAAAAGACTGAGCACTTTGACAATCCCAGGAGCTCACTGTTGTTAAACCAGTAAAAGTACTTTATTGAAATTTTCTTTGTTGGTCAGGAATGAGTAGATGCTTCAAATGAGATATAAGCGCCAGGCTGGGACGGCCGTTAATGTCTCTTCCAAAATAATCCTTGGACAGCAAGCTGAACTTAGATATCTTTGCACATTCTCTTGTGGATGAGTAAAAAGTTGAGAATTTAATAAATGCTGACAATAGCATGTATGGAAGAATCTCAGAGGACTGAAATTACTGAGGAGTCGGGGCATCAGTGAAGGGAGGTTGTAGGATAATCAGCAATCAGTTGACCTAATAGAGGTACTTATTTAGTAATGTAAAATTACTAATAAAGGAACCCTGTTGAAATGCCACATCATATTTGGTTTTATATTTTCTCTGGTATTATATAAACAAACCAGAGTTTTTAGACAAACAACATTAGGAATGAGAATTACTATTGCATTTTGACCAAAATAAATGGTTTACAGATTTGCTCTGGAACCTGAAATTGTGCAAAAATATCATTAGATCTCAGGTTTTATTATTATTTTGAACTTGAGGTTCAATCAGTAAAGAGTCTGTAAATCTTCTAAGCAAACCATGAGATAATGTGTTGCCATGCATCAGCATCTGAGAGAAAAGATTTGGTTTGAAAGCAGAGTTGGGGAAAGTTAGGAGTTCTGCCTGAATTATATCTTTATTTCTGCATTTACTGAAACTTGTAGTTCTGTAAAATTCATGAGTGGGATGCTGAAGTAGAGGGTCTTTTTGTGTAAAAACTTGCAAAATTATCACATTTGGCTTTAGTTGTAAAATGAAATGAAGGATGAAAACTTCTGATTACAAAATTTGGATCATATGATATTTAGATTATTTCGGTTTGAAAATAAATGTTAATGCATTTATTCTTCATCCCTTCAGTATTTCTTAAGGGAAGATATACCTTGTGTCGAGGACCAGGAAATACTTCAACACAGTGAATATGAGGACTTAATGCATGGCTGCAGTACACTGCACCAGCTAAACTTTTCTGTAGAGCTTGTGTAAATTGTAGGAACAGCTTTGGAGTGACAGTCAGTGGTGCTGAGCACCTGTTATGCCCATCAAAAGACTTTGTCATGTATAATGACCTTCTTGTGCATGTAACATTGCAACACTCTATTAGTTCACTTAGAAAATATTCTGTCAGATAAATTCTCTTATTCTAAACTTTCTCAACCAGTCCGGATATTAGACAAGAGTGCTGGCTATTTTGTAATGAGTCTGTTTTGCTCCCAGGCAGCTAGTAAAATGAGAGGTTGAAGTGTTGTAACACAGTTTTGATCATTTCTGAGTAACTTTGGCAGGTACACCAGTCGTGCTTTTTGTTTGTAATATCTTTTGATCTTTAATGGACAACAACAATAATATAGTAGTAGTGCGACATAACCTCAGTGGTTCTAAGAACACACAAGTGTTGTTAAAGGGTAATTCTGTTCACATCATAAGGACCATTTCACTAAACACCTCAATAGGTATGTATTGAATTATTGGACCTCTCAAGAATTTTTTTTTTAAAAATTATTTGGTAGCAAACATTCTCATCAAGTATCAGTTTCATATTTAACCTATTTGCCCACACAGTCAACTATCCTGCCTTCCTAAATGCTATCACTGCATTAACATTTTTTATGCATTCCATAGTGATGATAAATTGTTTTCTGACTCTAACTGTGGATTAAGTATGCAAAAGGCATGTTTGCCACTGCCAACAAACCAATAATTCTCACTAACATCTTCAGAGTTACAACATTTATAAAGTTGCAAAGTGGAGTAAACAAACCATCTGTTTGGCTTTACCATATATGTCATGCTCTCTTATTAGCATATTACGATTCATTTAGTAAACAAATTTGGTGATTTTGTTCATGTCAAAGTTAGAGGGAGCTTGAAGATGATTAACATTCCTGGGACAGGCACATTAATACATTGCTTCCTCTGCAAAGTTAAATGGCTTCTCAGGAGAATCACCCCTTGTTGACAAGATGAGACTGTCAATTTTGTTTGCCTGCCACATTAGGGGCCGTAAGGGGATGGGAAGCTCTGAGAAAGAGGAGCAGTGTAGGCAGCATAATTCACTGAGAATTGAAAAAAGAAGTCTAATTCTGATAAATGGTCGACCCCAATACATCCTACCTGTTATTACAACAGACGTGCCGTATCTGTGCAGTAAATTAGTTAAACCCCTAAAGAGTTTGATGGGAGCTTATCTTCAAGTGAATAATTTGAGTGTAGAGGGAGCTGTCTTCGTGACCAGTGTGAGTGATTTGTTTCATATTGAAAGGGATTGAAATGACTGGGCTTCACATCTTTAATTTGCAAGAACTTGCTTGTCCTTTATTTCCTGTATTTAATAAGCACTGGGTTTTTTGTTTTAGTTTTTTTTTTTTTTTTACTTTTTTTAATAGATGATGAACTGTATTTTACCTTTTGGATTTTATTTCTATGCAAGGTTAATATTTTTCAGATTCTATACAATTCAGGCCTCAAGAACTCATGCTATTACCCTGTTCATGTAGAAATGCCACAGTTTTATCAGGTTGTATAGTATTTTTTCCTTGACTCCTTCTAAAGTCTAGGCCCTATACCTACTTTTCCCCTTACATTTAGAGGCAAATTAAATATGATCAAATACATGGAAGCATTACTGTACAGACTTGAACCTTGTCCCTGTTCAGATAAATGTGAATTTTATAATTTAGGTCAGATGAGGATTTCAAACCATTATTATCTTTTCTTAGATTTATGGATTTTTTTTTCTTTTTAATTGAAAAAAGCCCCAAAAAAACCCAAAACCTATATCAAAGACTGCTGATAGAGTGGCAAAGTAAGAACGGTGAGTGAGAAAATAATTTCTTTAACAGTTTTCATTACTAATTAAATTCCAGGAACTGTTTTATTGTTGATTCTTGTAAGCAAATGGAGGAAATGATTGCTGTTTCTTTCTTGAAGAAATATCAGAATTGAGGCCATATCTTTCTCATAAATATGTACACTGTTATATTTAGCCAAAGTCTTACTTTCTGGTTCTTTGATTTTAGCTGCATGAAACTCAGCAATTTCAGTCTGCAGAGATTCTGAGAAAGCATAAAATTATGGGTTTGCTTTCTGTAATGTTCACATATTCTGGGCCTTTATATGAGTTTCAGGCTTAAACAAGTAGGAAAGGGAGATGAAATTGAGACCACAATACTTTGCCATATTACTAGATGGTGTTAGCAACTAAAATCATGTGTAAAGTTAAAACAAAACCATAAATCTTAATTCTCTTTGTCTTTGAGGTAAAGAGAAGCAAAGAAAACTTTCCTTTAACATTTCATAATAGGTAAAAATGTAGGCTGAATACTAAGCTGAAAAGATGTATGGAAAAAGTCTCACAGGAGGTATAATGAAACTTTCATTGTTTATGATATTTTAAACCAGGTTGATGGAGCTTAGTTTTAAACTAAGTATAGCAGGAAGATAGCTTTTATGTGGCATGTACAACCAGAGCAGTTACTTCCATATCCAACTTTAATAAGAGGTTTGTCAATTTGTACGTAAACCAGCAGGTAATTTTGTTCCAACCTTTGACTTTCTAACAAAACCTTCTAACTGCTGGAGATTGTGTGGTTTTAGGTTTTGTAGCCCAATAGTGGCTTCTTCTTTAAAAAAACCCCAAACCTACTATCACTTGGAAAAAACCTAATTTGACAGAAAATAATCTTGTTGTCTTTACATGCATTAAGTCTCAAAATACAATTTTATTGTGTTACTTAATGCTGGCATCACTTATTGACCTTAAAGCAAAACTGACCAAAGACTGATGGCCTCCTGCTGTCATGTTCTGTTTGTGATTTTTTTGCAGTGTTAGAGTGCTAGGGCTAGGGGATATTAATTTATCAGATCATGTGTTTGCCTGAAAAGGCGTTTTCAGAGTATCTGAAATGTCAGAAACTGGGGTAGTGGCTTTCTTGGGAACATAGGAAGAACAGTTGTGGCTGCATACAACTGGAAATGTTGAAATGGATAATTTCAGAATTTTAATGAACTGAGATCTTTATCAGGGAACTTTGTCGCTTATAGTTAGCCAAGGAGAAGCAAGGGGCCAGTAGCTAGGACATTTAACTGGGACATCAGTTGGCTTGTCTTTTCTGTTTCACTGCATCAAGCAGTGGAAAGTGGGTTTCTGTAGTCCCTAACTGACTGCCCTAACAACTGTGCTTCTCTTTCATTCTCACTCTCTTTTTCTCCCTCATCCCATAATATTTAAGTATAACCATACTTTTTCTCTGGCTGAAATAATTAAGAAAATAATGCTATATGCTTAATTTTCAACAACCTGTCCTGAACTGTGAACACATTCAACATAATTTTTCATGCATTTGGTTTTTTGCCCTCTATAATGCTCAAATCTAAATAAACAGTGCTCTTTATAATCCAAATTCTCTAACTCTGCTCTGTGCATCAGAGATGAGGTTTGCCCCAGTGCAGATAGGAATGCAGCTATGGGCGCATCCAAATTTGGCCTTGAGTCATTTGTAGAATTCATGCCAATTTCTGTACCAGGACAAATTCTACTCTGATAAATTCCTTCTCACTCACTTCAAAATGAAATTAAAAGACTGACTAAATAAAAATAAACTAAACTAAAGTGGCCATTAAATTTTTTTCTTTCTAACAAATGGGCGGTAAATTAACAAAATCAGATTCACTGAAAGTGTAGAAAGAAACTGCTGAAGATATTCCAGTCTGGATTTATGATCTATGTAAATAGAATGTACATTTAATTGGCCATGTTTCCTAGGCTTATAATCCCCTTCCTTCTGTTGGTGCATAGTGCATCTGTCACTAAGAAGCTTGCTAGTAGTAGGTGGGATGGAATCAACAGTGAATTCTAGTTAAGGAAGAATACTTCCAGGAACTTCACAAGAGAAGGAAAATACTACCACCAGTGGGATCATGCCCAGAGTCAGGGAGCTGCTGTAACTGCTGTAGGATTCCGCATTGCACTGCTGCCGAAATTCCTGTCTGAAAGGGCAGTGGTGAACTCAGAGGTTGACACTTCACCACAACCAGAGATTTCATGTGTATTATCATTATCATTATCATCCTCACAGCAGCACTGCTCCATTCTTTCGGCCAAATTCACTCTAGTGAGGACTTTGCATACACTTTTGCTTTCCATATGTATAATTAATTGATAGTAACCTGAAAAAAGCGTGGTATTTATATCAAAAAATCTGGTATTCTGCATCCTAGAATTTGCTCAAACTTCCTTGCCACAACAAGCTACATTTCAAAACATCTTGGAAAAATACTCTTCTCATTCTTAAGGGTATCTGACATGTAGTACAGAGCTTAACAGGTGTTTGGACATTGTTTGGCACAGATAGTACTTTCATGATAGAATTAACCCTCTTCACCAACCCTTGTTGGCTAGGAGTGGGTAGGTATAGTAACAGGAGCAGAGTGAGATATGCCTTTAGTTAAACTCATTTGATGTTGTATTTCTGTCTGGAATACTTCAATCATCAGTTGTCTTTACACAACTTTCCACTGTGAGGATCAAATGCCATTCTGATAGTTGATGTACAAATAAGCAATGTAGGAAGTCAAGAGGCATTCAAAGGATTTAATTAGGTCAAATATTTTGTTTCATACACACATATATATACTTCTGCCAATCATTTATGTTCTTTCAGTTCTTTTCCCTGCAGATACAGCAGCAATTGCAGTGCAAAGGACACCAGAGATGGCCTTAAATTAGCTAGCTCAGGTATGAGGAATAATGAAGCCGTGGCAAGCTGAAGCTCAGCAGGTTTTGACATATTTTGCTTCAGGATTTTCTGTCTGTTTGATGGCAATGTTCATGCACTGGCACAAATCACTCTGCCCAAGCTGTGCCTCAGCTTACTCAGGGACCATTGTTTACATATACCTGGGAGCAGTATCTGGAGGAGGAAGAGGTAAGCAGCTTTGTAAATCACACCAGGGAACAGAGTAGCTGAAGCAAGAAACTGCAGGTGTCATGGGGAGGAGCAGATGAACAAGATGACAGGTGGTTAGCATTGGCTGAGGGCTCGTAGGAGACTTCCTAGGGTTTGGGAGTGACAAAGCAGAGGAGAAAGAGTTGGATTAGGATGGAAAATCTCTGTTTGGTTTGGAGAAGGAGGTCCGAGACTTTGGGGTTTTTAATAAGATTTCAAAACTTCAGTGTCTACATGAATGAATTTTTTTCAAAATTCATTCCTCCTTCTCCACTAGTATGTTTTCGCATATGATATTTAGGGACAGTATTAAGCACAAGTGAAATAGATTAAGAAATGAATGTAAAGGAATCAATTCTTTTGAACTGTGGTTGCATAATGGAAATCGACTGCTATGAATGAACCTATGTTCAGAAGTTATGAACAGCAGAGCTAATGCACTGCCATGAGTTCATCTTTATTATTGCATTACACCTGAATCAATTGATAAAGTAGCTTCTTTTTAAGGCTAGGAATGGCACTTAATTGAATAAAAGTCAATGTAATTATATTAGGAGAATCCAACAGTACTGCTGACAGCGGAAAAGGGACACTGCTGAGCGGAGTGCCAGAACTGGTCCGCACATTTCTGCACATCGTTTGCCTGACAGATATTATGGGCTGGTACATACTTTAACTAGATTACTGATTGCTACTGCTGTAAGTGAGAATTGAATAAGGGAGGCATCTCTTCTTATCAGAGCATCAGCAGCGTTTTCATCCTTACACTGGTCTTTCTCAGACTGGCCGCTGTCTATCTGGGGCTTGGTGGCCCCTCTTTAACTTGCCAATTTATTCTTATCTCTTCATTTAGTGAATGATGAAGCTATTTTCACTGCATGCCTGATTGTTGTTTTTCTCAGCAGCAAACCAAGGAAATTGTAAGCACAAATGCATGGAAGCAACAGTTACAGTTATCCTTACTAGCTTGTGTGCTGAAACGAATTCCCATAACACGGGGGAGAGGAGAGGAGAGGAGAGGAGAGGAGAGGAGTCAAACCCAATATTGCAAGTCAAATACTTTTCATCATTTACATTTTCATCAAAAGGCAAACATATCATCCAAATATTTTCTATTTTAAGCATAAAGTTATCATCTCCTTTTTAGAATATATTTGGCTTGCTCTGCTCTTTCTGTATGCTGGTATGAACTAACAGCAGTTTTATTTTCATTGTCTGGTAAATCTATTATCTTGAAATATCCTTCTGTAACACTCTTCTAACACATCTAAAATTAATATATTGTAAGGCAACTGTAGCCAAAAGCTACATAACCTCTCTGATGCATTAATTTTTAATCTGGATATGGAAACAAGCCCTTAAAATATGAAAATCCATTCTGACCTTTTAAATATAAGATAGGCATTTGATTCATACTTGATAAATGAGTTTTTAAGATGGAAATTTTTAGGAGGAACTACTAATAGTAGTGCAATCCCCATTATTTTTAACTTCCAATCTTGCACATTTTTAAACTATTCTTTTTTTTTATGAAATAACAATTTGTTTAAAGTTTAAGTATATCTTTTCAAATAATTCTTAAGGTTTTAATTTCTCAGTCCAATTGTGTT